>JAMKPZ010001384.1:0-41848 GCA_024699675.1 Amphibolis antarctica | reverse complement strand
TGTGGGTACCAAAGTCCTTAATTTCTACATGAATTATAGGAAATAAGAAAGAAGGATGGAAAGCTAGCAAAGTATGAACATTTTCTCTTATTATTTTGACTTGCTGCTACTATAGGAAAATGTTGTAGTGATCTTAAAATTATATATAAATAACTTATGATTACCATGGTTTAAAATCTAATAGATGAGATGGCTCACACTTAGGGGGAGCTATCATCTTTGACTATATGATTAAACAATTTAAAAATTAGAATAAGTCCAAATATGAATCAACTTAATGTAGACTTCATTGTAGTTTCTTTCGTATTTCATTTTCACTATGAGCATAATTCTAATATAGAATCATATTCATTAAGTGGAAAGTTACTAGATGATTAAGGAAATGATGTTTTTGTTACATATTTGAAAAATATGTTATAGGATTGAAATTATAAATAAATTTCATAATATGTGAGAATTGATAACAAAAATAGCAATCTATTTAAATGAACTCTCTTATCATCAGTTTGCATTTAAAATTTCAGTTTAGTGATAGTTGTGATGGTTTTGGATAAACACAATAGATTTTGATAAACACTAAAATTATTAGAAGTCCAAATAAATGAATTTAGTAGATTTAGCAAGATATGTATCCTCTTGAATCTCATGAAATGTTGAATATTATATCTTGAACAAAAATTAGAATTTCTTAAAGTTCAAAATTGTGAACTTAGACTTAGATAAGAATATTTGTATTAAGGTATAACAATACACCAACATTAGAAAGGACTTTGCAATTTGATAAATTATGATGTAGCATAAATTTATAACTATATCATGATTGAATTATGTGTTTTAAGAATTACTTTAAATTTCCTTATACATCAGAAAATTAGGTAATCAGATTTTTGTCTTCTACTGGATTTGAAATCTCTCAATTCTAGAACAAAATCAGATTACCAATTTGAAATCTGATTTGAAATCCATCTCTCACTATTTTCAATACTTGATAAATATTAATGGATGATGTTTATATTAGTTAATTTTGAGGTTTTCTAAGTTACTTGTAATATTTTCATGTTCTCTTCAAATAGAGAAATCTAGGACATGACTTTTTGTTGTAACAAAAATAAATTTTCATTATAACAAACTCGTTAAGGAGCTCCTTTTATGAGCACTCTTATATACAAGTAAGAATTGTCGCAGGCCTTTGCACCCAAGGTGGATCCACGTCCGAAGGCTATTCATAAGGCACCATTTTTGAGGAAAATGGATCATTAGGATAAGATTCTTCACTTTTAGGTGATTTCAAGTAATTTTTCAATTGATTTTTGAAGATTACAGTTGCAGGTTGAAGACTTTGTGGTTATTGCATAATTTTTTTTGGAAGAATGTCTAAAAGGATAAATGCATTCTTAAGGGAAAGGGAAAGAAAACCCAATCTCACATGTCCATTAAGGGAAAAGAAAAAATCATTGAAGAAGAACCAAGTGGGAGTTTATATCCCACTAGAATGTTTAGGAATAAACATGCACAAGAGGTATATCAGGATAAATTCTATGGAAAAGAAATTCTCTATGATAGAACAATTGTTTTTGTTGTTCTCTATTTAATTTTGAGTTGTAATTCATTTGCCTGAATGTATGTTTGAATTATTATGACATGAGTTGTAATATGAAATGCCTACTTTAATGAATGTTTTTATGTTTTTAAATTTTATGGACTCAATTCAAAAATATATCACACTCATTATGCTTAAAGCACATTCTTTAGACAGGAGAAGTATTTTTTGCAGGAGGAGCTTCAATGTTTAAGTATTTTTATTATCTTGTAGTATGTCAAACAAGGGGAGTAAGTTGTAACTCACCCCTTTTCATGAATGTCAAAAAAGGGGAGAAAACTGTATGTATGTATAATAAGGGTATGTGTTGTATTAGGTGCCTAAGTTTTCTCTTTAAGTTTAAGGTATAGTTTTGATATCATTAAAAAGGGGGAGATTGTAAAGAACTCACTCTCTATAGGTTTTGATGATGTCGAACAACTTAACATGGAGCAAATAAAGGTATGAAGAAACCAAGTCCAAAATACAAAGTTATAAAGTCATAAAGAAGGAATGAAGAAATTATATGAAGAAAGTTGAAGAATTTTTGAAGAATTAAAGATGACAGTGTTAAAACCAATAAAGAAGAGTCACGAAGACATACACTCATTTAAAAATGTTTGGATATTAGTTTAGGTCACTTATTTAGATTTTAAGTCCACACATAAAAATCAACACAGATTCACTATTCATTTGTTAGATCATATGACTCTACAACTGAAAAATTCGGTATAACAATTTATCATTATAACGAATTTTGATTGAGTTCCAAAACTTAGGAAATATTTTGAAAATAAGTCTATTAGAGAAAATCCTATAGATTAAGGAATTTAGGAAATTTGATATAACGATTTTTCAAATCGTTATAACAAATTTTGAATATGTTCCAAAACATAGGAAATATTTTGAAAATAAGTCTATTAGAGAAAATCCCGTAAATTAAGGAATTTTAGAAAAATCGGTATAACGATTTTCATAATCGTTATAACGAATTTTGAAATTCAAATAATACTTAGGAAATTTTTTGAAAAGATATTTACTTAGAAATTCAATCAAGGAAAATTTGTAATTTTAGATAATCAAGCAAAATCGGTATAACGATTTTCATAACCGTTATAACGAATTTTGAAATTCAAATAATACTTAAGAAAGTTTTTGAAAAGATATTTACTTAGAAATTCAATCAAGGAAAATCTGTAATTTTAGATAATCAAGCAAAATCGATATAACTATTCTCAAATCGTTGTAACGAATTTTGAATTTGTCACTTATTAGGAAACTTTTTAAAAAGATTTAGTCTTTAAGATTAGATTTGAAAAATCCAAGATTTGAAGTGTAGGAAAATCGTTATAACGATTTTTAAAACATTATAACAATTTTTTTGGAACACCAATTCGATACAACGAATATTTTAAATATAGCGAAAACGGTGAGTGAACACATTCTGATTGCTCTAAAAGGGATTGGTCTCATTTCTCTTGTTGGTTTGACATGTGTTCAACCTAAACACACATGGATACTCCGTTTTGAAGTAGTGGGTTAAAGAGTTCAACCTAAACACACATGGATACTCCGTTTTGAAGTAGTGGGTTAAAGAGTTCAACCTTAAACTCTTGTCAGTTGAAGAGTTTGACCTTAAACTCTTGTTAGTTGAAGGATTTGACCTCAAATCCTTGGTCGGTTGAAGGATTCAACCTTAAATCCTTGTTGGTTGAAGGATTCGACCTTAAATCCTTGGTCGGTTGAGGGATTCGACCTTAAATCTTTGTTGGTTGAAGGATTCGACCTAAATCCATGGTTGGTTGGAGGATTCAACCTAAATCCTTGATTGGTTGGAGAGTTTGACCTTAAACTCTTGATTTTGTGTTGGTTGGAGAGTGCGACCACAAACCCTTGTTGTAGTTAGTTAGGTGTTCGACCTTAAACACTCAATTTGTAATCGTTCTAATAATGATTAGATTAGGCTCAAGCTTCTTAAGCTTGGGGGTGGACGTAGCCAGTTGGTGAACTACCTAAAAATTCTCTGTGTGCTTTTATTTTCGCATTCTCGTTATTGTTTCCACGTCAAGTCAATTATATGCACGACTTCTTATTTCAAAATTTGTTACTCGATTTTATTTCAAATTATTCGTTTCAATCTCATATCAATTTTATCGTTCATATTTCGTTTACTTTGTATTTTCGGATTAATTCATACAAAAGTTTGTTTAAATTTGTAAAACCACTATTCACCCTCCCTCTAGTGACCGTGATCGATCCTAACACATCTATCATACTCATTCTTCGCTATCTTCGGCCAAGGAGTGCGTGAGTAGGGCGGTTGCAAGCATAGGTACGTCTATTTATGATCTTCTTTTCTAAACATAAGTAATTCAAAAACACATAACTCCAAGTTCGGCTCAATCCCATCCTCCTCCATTAAGTCTTTGTAGTGTTAGAGTGATGTTGTTTGAAACTCGTGTACATTGGTTAAAATTGTACGGATGCATGCAATGTCATCTCTTGCATCTTCTCTCCCTCTTTTAGTCCTCCTCTTCAATGGGGAGTTCACTTCTATCATACGTGAATGTCCTACTCCCTCTCAACTTGTTGGAGTAGTATTGAACCGTCCTAATGATGGTTGATCTGAAAAGTTTATGATTGTTAGTAAGTTTCAAACATTAAAATGGTGAAAATCATTTCTCCAATCAAATATATTTCAATAATCCTATAAAATATACCAACAAGTTTGTATGAATCAGAAGTGCTACTATAAATTGTTTCACGTGGCTGCTCCAACCTATGGGAGTTTTGCCTTGAAAGCATACACTTCTCGCCGGTGGCACACGTACCTTCAAACAACATTTTCAATAGATCAACAAATTTCAAGTCCTTCTTCCAAAACTTCTCACATTGTGGTTCACGCTATTATCACAATATTCAAATGTCACTGAGAAAAATACAAACATTAAAAAATAAGGCATAATATGTTGTATGTTAATAACAAATGTAAAAATACATACCAATTTAAACATCTCCCACCATTCATCACTTCCTCCTTCCCAAGTTTTTGTAATTGGATCTCATCCAATACCCATTTGGTTTGATAGTATTTTCCATAGCTGCCAATCTTTTCTCAACTTTTCAAACTTATTTTTAAGTTGAATTCATGTTCTCTTTATTTGTGTTTGTTCTTCAAATACTTTAGCTAACTGCTCATAATCTTTCTTGTTCAAATGAGCACCTAGCTTGTGACCCGTAGAAGCATCAAGACAAATATCAATAAAAATTGATACCAAGTTGTCATCCCAATCAGCGCATTGAGATGTAAGGGGTGGTTGACTTAGTTGTGCACCAACCTTTGTTCCTATAGCTGTACCTGCACCTGTACCAGTACTTGTACTTGTACCTTGTTTCTCAAAAAGATAAGCAACGTACTGAGCATAGTCCCATCTAGAACTATTCAAAGTTGATTATCAAGCAAATCATTAAAAATGAAAACTTGTAAAAATTGTGCAACATCCCACAATTCATTAAAATTGTGTAGCATCCCACAATCCATTCCCAAGTTTCACTAAAAATTGTGCAACATCCCACAATTGTTCAACGACAAACATAACATTCAATTATTTGTAGCATCAACTAAAAAAATAAGGTAAAACAACAATTCGTATAATATATAAAGTGAAAATGAAAACATGTAAGTTATGATGTCTTACACATATTCATTATTTCATCTCTAATTGTGTCTCACACATGCATCATCTTATTGTCATCATACATTCTAGCTGGTTGACAATCTTCTAAATTATGATGTTCTTCAATATCCATAGTCCTTCCTTGTTACTCTAATACATCAAAATCCACATTTGATTGTTGCTCAATGATAAAATTATATAGTCATACAAGCAAACACCAATTTCACTTGAGTATCATAATCAAATAGTGGCATTAGGTTCAGTATATTCTATCTCTTTCTTAGAATTCCAAATGTCCTCTCAATTACATTTCTTAAAGATGAGTGCAAGTAGTTAAAATTCTTTTCCACACCTCTAGGTTAGGATTATTGAAACTTGGGTAAATGGTACCTTGTTGCTCTGTATGGGGCAAGAAATGCTTTGCAATTCAAATAATCAGAATCTACAAGATAATATTTTGTTGTACAAAACTAAAGTAGTTAAATAGTGAAGTAGGTTTTAGGCATAACATAAGGTAGAATCTACAAGATAGTTGGTGTTTATGTAATAAGTAGTGTAAATAAAGCAAACCTGGTGGTAGAAAAGGGAAGTGGTATCGGGAATTTGACATTGTATGTTTCATAACTCTATAATCATGTACAATGTCATCTATAAACATGTAAAATTTACAAGCCATATTTCTCCTTAATGGAATAAAGATCCAAAAGAAAGAAAAATGATGACACAAAGTTGCCACTTAGTTTGTTTGAGGCAAAAACTAAGAACACCTTTAAGATTATAGGTAAGCACTTTAGGTACAAGTTTGGAAGGTATTAGACACCCAACTTGCCTAGCTAAATGCTAGCCTTGAGTCATTTTTAGTTGGCCAATTGCAATTCGATCGATTCGAATTGATGTTCCTATACTCAAAGACAATTCACAAGAAATAAAAGGAAGAAGAAATCTATATAAATTTGATTATATTGAATTTAGGATAATCTATACAAATCGTCAATCACAAAGTACTTTCTCCTTTAAGGAAGAAGAATTATACATAAGGCATAAAGAAAGAAATAATTGTGAAGCTGGACTTGTAGAGGATGTTGAGGAGAAAATATTTCTCCTCGATTCTTGCGATGTTCAAATTATTCGCTGTTCCTTATTCGTTCTCACTTGAATGAGAATGATGAACATCGATGATCAACGCATCAAGACATATGAATACATCGGTGAAATAGTAAGCATTATCAACTATATTTAGTATGAATAAAGATCTAAACTGTAATGGATTGCATGATTATAGATGAGGCATAAAACAAAAGATCTGCATGTTATCTAGTTTAATTTGAAAAATAAAGATCAAAATTCAATGAATTATAAAGCAAAGGAGATCATCACATGCATCCATGTACTTTTACTTCATGATGAAATGATATTGCGAGAAAAAGAATCATGTGCTATCAGCTTGTGATTTATGAATTATGACTTGCAACTCATAGCTAATAGTTTACAACTTACAGCTAACAGCTTAATTGAGTGATCATCGTAAAGTGCTAACGAATCAAGTTCGCTTCAAGAGGAGCAATGCTAGTGAACTCCTTGACAAACAGGAGAATGTGCAATGTCGAAGCTCAATAGATGTTGAAAAACAGAGCAATCGTTATTAAGAAGAACTAGTCAAAAATCTCCAATTTAATCGTGGTACCTTCCAACTCTGAAAACACTTCTATTTATAATCGATAACTAGCTAACTACCACCACGTGTCGACACCCGATTGGATGACAAAAACCATACGGTGACAAAAGAGAGTCAAGTGTGATAACAACACTAACACTCAAGAAGGATTTCGCGCTCAAGGACGTAAAGGACACAATGAACTTTTGAGAGTCCAAAGAATCATGTGAGGAGAGAGGAAGTAAAGAAGTCTGCGAGAGAGACACAATGGACTGTGGGGAGTCTGGAGAAAAAGAAGTGACAGACTTCTAGAAGTCAAGAGAAGAAGAAATGAAAGACTCTTAGGAGTTCAGAGAAGAAGAAGAAATGAAGGAGAGACGATGGACTTTTGAGGGCCTAGAGAAACTTAAAAAGAATAGAGAGATGATGGACTTCTAGGAGTCTGAGGAAGAAGAATTGAAGGACTTCTGGGAGTCCAAGGAAGAAGAATGAGAGAAACGACGAACCTCTAAAAGTCTGGAGAAGTCTAAAAAGGAAAAGAAAACAAGGAATGCATAAGGAAGAGAAACAACAGACCTCGAGGAGTCCATAGAAAAAGAAATGAAGGACTTCTGGAAGTCCAGAGAAGCTTAAAAAGAAGAGAGACGATGGACTTTTGGGAATCCAGGGAAGAAGAATTGGAGGACTTCTAGGAGTCCAAGGAAGAAAAATGAGAGAAACGACGGACTTCTGAAAGTCCAGAGAAGTCTAAAAAAGGAAAAGAAAACAAGGAATAACTCAAAACTAAAACAATGGAGTTTCAAATAGTCTAGAGAAACCAAAGGAAAGAGAAAACAAAGGAAAACATAGGAAAAGAGTCACAAACTTCGAATAATCTAGAAAAACATAAGAAAAGAAGAAAACAAGAGAAAAAGCAAGAAAGTAGTTGCAAACTTCTGAAAGTTCGGAGAGACTTATGAAGAAGAATTGTGAATTTGGGGTGTTAACACCCTCCCACCCAACTGATGCAAAAATGAAGCACAAGTTAAAGTCACAAACACCTAGTACTTTTGTGTGGTCCACTTTGCATCTCACTCACAATGATATACAATATATTGGGATTTTGGGACAACGTAGTGAATGTGGGTTCCATCACAAGCTCCAATTGTGTTGTGGAAGAATAACATGAACCTTTCATTATCTGTTAGGAATTGTGGTGTGTCTATCAATGATTCCTTCGATCAAATCACATTCGACATCTACACTATTATAGCATCCAATACTTTGTAAATATATTTACTAATCATTTGTCCAAAGTGTTGGAGTACTGCTTGCATCATTCTATTTTTGCTTCCATGTGCACATATTTCCAAAAATATTTTGACTTGTTTTCAATACACACCCAACGACTATTAGTTAGGAGAGTATATTCTTTTAAAATAGAACATAATCTTCTAAATGTATCTGACATCATTCAACATGTGTTAAAATAAACTTTTCAATGTCCATTTAACATGTTTGATACTACTTCACCACCAGTGTATCTAATATTATGCACTGTAGTTCTTAATGGATACGCTAAATTAAGCAAGTAGATTATATGTATTTCAAAATGAAACATCAGCTAAATTGGATCGCTAAGATCTAGGTCAAGAAAGTCCCCATATCTATCCAAAAACCTACAATATGTTTTAAAAATCCATAGAAAACTTGCGACATTTTAGTTATTTGAGAAAAAGGTCGTAGAAATAAAAGTACAAACATTCATTACTAATATCTATAATACAAAATTATAGTAAACTTTAATATTGAACTATGAGAAAAATAAAATGAAAATGTAAAATAAAAATGGGCTGTACATGAAATGCACAAACATTTACCTAGATTTTACATGAAAAAATATTTAAATTTCATTCATCATATATGAACGTTTGTATAATCTTCACTATAAATGTGATGTTTAACCCTTTCACTAAAGAAAATCTTTCACATACCATATTTACGTTCGCATGTTAACAAAAGTAGTCTATAATACACAAACAACATTGGCATTGAATATTGATTCATTGAGGAATAAGTTAATGTTGTTTGACTAGTCAATTTACATCGAAAATGTTTTATTACATAAGCTAATCCCAAGAGCAATACTTGGAAAGTTTTCCCCACCATACTAAAATGGAGCACTTGGTTAAACTTTGAATGATTATAAAAGTAATAGAATGCTTACTCGTTTGGGTCCATGAGGTGTGACGGGAGGGATGGGCGGTGTTTGTTGCTAGCGATGAAGGAGAGTTGTGGCGGGTCGTGAGGGATGGTGGTGTTCACTTCGTGCGGTGAAGGAGGGTTGTGGTGGGACAGGAGGAATGGGTGGTGTTTGCTCTCAACAGTGAAAGAGGGTTGCAGTAAGACAGGAGGGATGAATAGTGTTTGCTTCCAATAGAAAAAGAGGGTTGTAGCAGAGAGGGTAGTAGGGATGGATCGGGTAGTAGTGAAGGAGGGTTGTGGCTAAGGTTCTGCAGGCGGATCCCTCCCGTTCTAATCCCAAATAGTAATGGTATTTTTGATATTTTATATTTAATTATTATAATAAAAGAAACTGCTACAATACATTTAGGAGTATAACTTATTACTGTTTACAAATTTGCAACTATGGCTTGCTCATTGATTTATGGCATTGAGGATTGAATGAACATTTTTTTTTATGATTTTATCTTGATAATATTCTTCCTGATCTTTCATTTGAGACTAGTTTCATGATTTTAGCATGTCTATGAATTCCGTTTGAATTTTACAAGCTCTATTTATTTGTTGTCTCTATTTGCATTTTAATGTCTTAATTGCCTTTAATTACCTATGATTGACTACGCATGTTTTAATTCATTTTTCTTGTTGTTTAGCTGAAATTAGGTGGTTGTAGCTTAGATTTTGCTAAGTTAAGGGAATGCCAACTAATTTCATAAATAACTATAAAAATGGCTTATTATGATTTAGATGCGTATTAGCCTTTTACCTCTATCTTTCTATAGGATATAGAATGGATTTTCTCTATAATAGGTTGTTTTATTTTTAGGCACCACTAGTTATATCACAATCTCAACAACAAGTAGAACAATTAATGATTTAATATTTTATTTTTAATTTTTACACTAATTTAACCTTGAATTGTGGCGTATAAGTTTTACTTAGTAGATATAGGTTTTCTAATACATCAACATTTATTTGTCCATTTTAAAACGTTAAATATCATTTATCTGTGTATGATGGTAACCGATTTCCTACCAATGTCGTAGAGAACTTATATTTACAACTGAAAATAGTAATTAAATCTACATTTAAAGTAATTAAGGTTTCTTTATGTATGTTGAAAATTTGAGAAATAGAAATTTAGGAAAAAGAAAAAGAAAATTAGGAAATAGATTAGGACCGAATAAAATTTTAGAAAATTAATTTTAAAAATATAAATATTTTATATTTTAATATTTCAAATATAATTTTACATTTTCTTTATAGTTACGAGTTTAACAATGATTGAGAAAAGTTAGACAAGATGTACTGATTAAAAAATTACGTTGTAATAAAATTTTCGTCAATAACAAAAATTTTCACAATTTAACAAATGAAAAATGATGAAAAAATTTATACATGATGGAAAAAATTACAATTTTTTTAAAATTTTCAATATATACAAATACCTAAAAACTTTTACTTAAAATTTTCAATTTTTGACATACACAAACCCCTAAATATCAATTCTCTATGTTACAAAAATACATGCTATTTTCAACTGATGCAGATTGTTTCGGTGTATTGCATAATTTTTTGTCGTTTTTATGCGTGGACTCCGTAATGAAAAAAAAAAAAGGTCATCGAACGTGGGCTGACCCAGGTCCAGTCGCAATCTCATCGCCAGAAGTCGAGAGCTTCGGGTTGCCTCCACCGCCGAATCAAGAGCCGATTTCCACGACGCCGGCGGGTGCAACCAAAAACGCAAACCCTAGCTCGCAGAATCGGACCTCCTCCAGCTCTCCCTTCGGTCCAGGGTTTTCATGCCGTGCCGTCCCGCCGTTGTTCCCCCTCTGGCATATGGCCAATCCCAAGTTCGTTCCTGTCAACCTGAACAAATCCTACGGACGCTCCCAGCCGCAGTCCTCGCCGTCGTCGTCCACCGTTGCGTCCCGATTCGGGAATGGATCGCGCGGAAGAGCAGGCAGCGGTGGAGGAGGAGGTGGGATGGTGTTGCTGCCGCGGCCGAGGAGCTCGGGCCATAAAGTCGGGGGGAGGCTGTCGGTTCCGCCGCCCTTGAATTTGCCATCTTTAAGGAAGGAGCACGAGCGGCAGGATCCATCGGTGGGTCTCGGATCGTTGGCCGGGGCAGGTGGTGGAGGGTTTGGGTCGGGGCATGGGTCTGCGGGTGTGGGGTGGAGTAAGCCCGTGTTTCAGGAGAATGATGGTGGTGGAGTTCAGGTGGTGAGGCCAGGGTCTGATCCTAGCGCTGGAGGATCGGGATTTGCAGCTTCTCTTCCTGCTGATCAGTCTTTCGGGGAGGCAGGTAGAGCCGCGGTCTTGCGAGGTGAGGATTTTCCTTCCCTAGCTGCAGCTAGTTATGTCTCGCCGCAGAAGGTTGTGCCGGGGCAGAGGAGGAAGCAGAGATCGGCAGGGGAGGAGGCGTTGGATGGGAAGACGGGTAGGACTGCTGACGTGAGGGGTTCTCCACCTCCTATGCGTCCGCAGGTGAGTTCGGCTCGTGTGGTGTCTGATGAGAAATTGCCAGCAGGAGAGAAAGATTCTCGTCTGGTGTTGTCTGGTTCACAAAGGAATGATGGTGGGTTCTTAACGTGTCCTCTTCCAGTGGTTCGCCTGATGCATACGTCAGATTGGGCTGACGATGAGCGTGACACTAGCCATGTGGTCTCCGATCGAAGCAGAGAGAAAGGATTCTCTAGGAATGAATATGGAAAATGCAGAAACTACTTGAATGGAAGGTCTGGGAATGATCCTGATGTTGTCTCGTCTTCAACTACAGAGTTGTATAGTGTGGAGTCGTATGTAAGAGACTTATCTATCTCAGGGCGTGACAGGACTTGCTGGAGACCTTCCCAGTTTTCCAGGGATGGAATTCTTCTTGCTCGAGGATCTGCAGTTGGTAGAGATTTTCCAGGAAATTATAAATCTTCATCTCTTCTTAGAGATAACATCAGAGAGGTTGGTAAACAAGGACAATTAAAGCATATGGATGGTGATGACTCTGCTGGTGGAACTCAGGATTTACGCCAATCATTGAGAGACTTAGGCTATGGGAAGACAACCCATATTGCAAGGAATGGACCAGAATCTAATAACTTAAGATCTTTCCAACGAAATGAAAATTCACATGGTCGATATGGTGATGGTTTCAGTAACAAGTACAAAGCTAATAGTCTGCAAAAGGACCTTGTTTCCAAGGTGCCATATTCTGTTGGGAGCAAAGGACTTCCCTTGAATGATTCAGTTCCAAATTTCTCTACAGACAAACACTTCTTAAATGGTGGTAAGCCATATATGGAGGGGTCCATTCTTCATAGTATTGCTCCATTTTCAGATGATATTAATCTCAAGGTGTTTACAAGGAAAAAGGACACATTGAAACATGCTGCTTTTTATGATCCTGTGAGGGATTCTTTTGAAGCTGAACTTGAGGAGGTTCAGAGAATGCAAGAGGAAGAAAGACAGCGTGTTTTTGATGAGCAGATGCAGGCCTTGGAGCTTGCTAGAAAGGTAAATGAAGAAAGAGAGAGGATGGTTAGGGAGGAGAATGATAGGAGGAAAAGGCAGGAAGATAAGGCAAGAGAGGCCATGCAGAGAGAAGAACAGGAGAGATTGGAGGCTTCAAAAATTGAACTAGAAGCAAAGATAGCAAGAGAGGAGGAAAAAAGAAAAATTCTTGAAGAGGAAGAGAGGAGGAAAGAGGCTGCACGTCAGAAGCTGTTGGAGTTGGAGGCTCAGATTGCAAGGAGGCAAGCTGAAGCAGCTGCAAAAGATGATTCTCCTGCTATTACTCATGATGTCAAAGAATCCAGAGGGATAAAGGAAGGAGAGATAGCAAGAGCAGCAGGTGGTGGAGGTTGGGAAGATGGTGACCAGATGGTGGAACAGATCACAAGTTCAGCATCATCTGATTCATCTGGTTTGAATAGAGGCTTTGAGTCAGGATCCAGACCGAGTTCCACCAAGGATGGAAATTCACTTTTCATGGAACAGCCTAATCACGTGAATTCCTGGAAGAATAATTCATATGATAATGAGAACAGTTCTACTTTTCAAGAGAATGGATACCACAGTCAACAGCATGATGCATTTGGAATGGGAAGGACACTTTCTAGAAAGGGATTCTTTGACGGTACTGAAGCTACACTTGGTAGAACATCCTCAAATGAAGGCATCTCAGAATTTCACCATACAAGAGGGCATGGTTGGGGTTCTTCTGGGAACATAGACCTCTGCCACAGGAACTCTGATTTTGGTAATGCTTTTCTTGAAAATGACAACTATACAAGTGGTGCTGGATGGGGCCAAGCTCGTCAACATGGCAGTCCTCATTCTCCTTATTCAGATAATTTATTTCATAGTTCCGAAACTGATAGTTCCGACTTCTTTGGAAGATCTAGGCATTTCACGAGACAGCATCGGGTTCTTTCTCCACCATCATTTTCTTCTGTGCCAAATGGATCCTTCAGAGCAGTTACTGAACAACCTAGTTCTTCTACTTATATTGAGAATGAAACCAGGGATCATGTTGCTAACAGAAGTGATGAGAAAAGCATACAAGGTGCATATGAGAACAAGCAGGAGAGATCATGGCATCTTGGAACTGCTTCTGTGCCCCTGGATAATGCAAGTGTGGAAGAACATGAGAACAATGCACCACATTGTGATTCTCAGTCCTCCGTTTCTGTTTCAAGTCCTCCCATTTCTCCAGCTCATCTTTCACATGATGATTTGGAAGAATCCCAAGATTTTAGTGCTTTGTCAGCATCCAACAATGACAGGTACGATCCATCTGATAATGCCCATGCCTTGTCAGTTCCAGATATTGGAATCTCAGAAATTGTGACAGATTCAAGTTCAGTACCCCTTAGGGAGGAGGATGAATGGACAATTGAAAATAATGATGAAATGCTGGATCTGGAAGAATATGATGAGGATGGTGACCCAGAAGATGAAGTTCAATCCAGTGATTGTGAGAATATTGGCATTGCACAGCATTTTGAAGATTTACAATTAAGTGTGCAGGATAAAAGTATTGAGAATGACCAGATGGTATTAGGTTTCAATGAAGGCATTCAGATTAAAATTCCAGATGAGTTTGAAAGGTGTTCTGGTGGTGAAGGGACAATTAATAAGCAGATGGTTGCAGGTGCTGTACTTGATCTTGGTTCATTTGATGGCTTAGTTGATGAAAGTGGATCTACTAGCCAACCCAAGAATTCCACTTTCCCAGATGTGACTAGAAAGAGTCCTGATACTGTAGATGATACAGAAAAAGTTTTGGAAAATTTTGTTATTGAGCCTGTGACTTCCACCTCTACTAGTAATAACCCAGAAGCATTCATTTCCACTGAATTTCCACCGAAGCATCAAGTGGAATATACTTTATCATCCCAGTCTTCCTTACCAACAACTATTTTATCAGATTCTGCTGTTCCCAGTCAAACCAATGCATCCATGGAACTTCAATTTGGCTTGTTCTCAGGCCCTTCCTTGATACCATCTCCTGTTCCTGCCATCCAGATTGGCTCTATTCAGATGCCACTTCATCTCCATCCTCCAGTTGGCCAGCCTATTCCTCACATGCAATCTTCACAACCTCCTTTCTTCCAGTTTGGTCAACTGCATTATCCATCTCCAATATCTCAAGGCATTTTTCCTCTAACTCAAAATATGCCTTTTGTTCAGTCATCTGTTCCTCTGTTGAATACTTTCAACCAGGATGTTGGAAGGGTTCTGCATAATTATGGTGTGGGGTCACATTCTTCTCTCCAGAATATGCAGACAAAAGAAAAGGTTGTTGGAAGTAGCAGAAAGGCTTTTGATGTGCCTCAACAAAATTTTAAGGCTGAGAAGCCAAATCTGCTACATGATGATCAACAAGATGATAATCTTGAATCAAACAACCTGATAACAAGGCATTATGATGGTAAACAAGAAATGGAGAATGGGGGGGCTCAGATGGCAACAGTGTATGGTGATGATAAACACAAAATGGAGAATGAGAAGGTTAAGAGCACCACCTCAATTGTCTCATCTCAGTTAGTTTCAGGTGGTGTTTCATCGATTCAATCAAAAGCACCACACAAGATACCCAAACAAAGAGGGAAAATGTATGTTTATACTGTGAAAAATGCTGGATCTAGGCCACAATTTTCTGGTATGGCAGAAGCTTTGCAGGCAGATCATAGCAGCTTACAAAGGAAGGCACACAGGCATATACGACAAACTGAGTTCAGAGTTAGAGAGAGTGGTGAGAGGGAACATGGGGGTTTGGATTTATTGAATTACACTAGCCAATGCGACAAGCTAGCTGTTAATAGGGTACTAGGTCGTTCAATTAGAAATTTCTCCAAAAGAGCAAAATATGTAAGCAGATCAACTAAGTCAGCATTGGAAGCACAAAATATGACAACAGGCTCTTCAAGTTTACAATTTGTCATTCCTGAAAGCAAAACTACAGGAAGAGAAGCAGCATCAAAGCAAGTTATGTCTTCTGTTAGCAGCTGTCACACTAGAGATGGAAGCTTGAAAAGTAGTGGTATATCTGAGAAAGTTGTTGATGCTCCGTTGCAAAGTGGCATTGTCCAGATTTTCAAGCAGTCGGGCATTGAAATCCCTAGTGATGAAGATGACTTCATTGAGGTTAGATCTAAGAGACAAATGCTTAATGACAGACGGGAGCAAAAGGAAAAGGAAATTAAAGCTAAATCCAGAGCATTTAAGGTACTTCTACCTTGAATTAATATTTAACTGGAAAAACACAAAATATTTTATGTAATTTCAAAATTAAAATTTAAAATCAATTAATGAAAAGAAGAAAGGAAATTAGAGAGAGAAAGGACAAGTTGCGCATGATATGGTGCGTAATCCTTTGAGGTGATTTTTAGAAAGATGTTAAATTGAAAGGCCATAATAGTTTTTTTATTTTCTAGTGGAACCGTTCAAAGCTTTTCATTTATTACACTGATCCATCGTGGGTGGGTGTGGGGGGGAGTTGCTGCTTACTTTAATGTAATATGCTTTACATTTCAATTAGATATCCTTGTTTGCCACTTGATTCTTTTCTCCCTCAGCAGGCATCTCGGAAAAATCGCTCCATTACTCGGAGTAACAGGGCTTTTACCAGTTTGAATAAGGAAAAAATTTCAGTTAGTGGTCACTTATTGAGCAGTTCTAGTTCTTTTGGTGATGATGGAATAGGTGTTGCTAATTGTGCAACATCAACTGTATGCTCTACTGGTATATTATCTCAACCAGTGCTTCCAATTGGAACCTCTCCTACAGATGCAGTTGGTGATTCACGCACAATGAATGGAAGGTGTGTTTATACTTTTTCATTAAACTTAGATTTTCATTTCCCATGTGTTGTTGCTCATGTCAAGTTTTAATCTGTAGGACTGCCTTGATAAGCTCTGATGCTTCATTTTCATGTGATGATTCAAAACTTGCCCCAGAGTTGGGTGGAGGCACATATGCTTGTAGGATCAACACATCATCAGATTCTTTGAACAATGGTCATGTTAACCAGCAGGTAATTATGTATGATGCATTGATCATCTTTTATTTTTTGCAAATAACGTTCTTTTTATGGATGATCCATGTTGTTGGAGAATGTGGAATTGAACAGTAATCAGTCATTAGCAACAAATCCATATATATATATATATATATATATATATATATATAGATAGATAGATATATATATAGTGGTTATATGGAAGTTATATGGATATCCATTTAACCACTTACATATTCATTACAATCCCCCTCAAGTTGAGCATAAAATGTTTATCATGCCCAACTTGTTACATAATGATCTCAATAAATTGACACCTAAACTTTTAGTGAAAACATTTGTTAATTTTTCAGATGATAAAGTTTAAGGTGTGAATATTGGCCCCTTCAACCCATTATTTTTAATAAAATGACAGTTAAGTTCAATGTGTTTGATGTGTTCATAGAAGGTAGTGTTGTTTGCAATGTATATAGATACTTGGTTATCACAGGGCATAGGCATCAGAAGTTAAATTATCACTCCAACTTCTATATGTAACAATTTTATCCATGTGCAAAAAGGAGATATAGGTCAAAAAAAACTTGTCATAGCTTATGTAAGAACTCTTTGTACCCTTATCCAATGAACTTGTCATAGCTTATGCATAAACTGACTAAGTAGGCC
Organism: Amphibolis antarctica; assembly: GCA_024699675.1. Taxonomy (NCBI): domain Eukaryota; kingdom Viridiplantae; phylum Streptophyta; class Magnoliopsida; order Alismatales; family Cymodoceaceae; genus Amphibolis; species Amphibolis antarctica. Next base: position 24,533 of record JAMKPZ010001384.1, on the reverse strand, counting down.
CACGACATAAGTAATATCAAGTCTTGTAATGGTAAGGTAGATAAGTTTACCAATAAATTTCTGATACTGACCTTGATCTTCAAGTTCTTCTGAAGAGGCATCCTAAAAAGGTAGATTTCGTTCAATAGGTGTATCTTCTAGTTTGCACCCTAAACATCTTGTCTCCATCAAAAGATCGAGTACATACTTGCGTTGGGATAGTATAATCTTGTCTTTAGAATAGGCAAACTCAATGTCAAGAAAATACCCTGGTCTTCCCAAATCTTTTGTTTCAAACACTTTGGCAAAATGCTCCTTTGTTATGGTAATACCTTTAGTATCACTACCTATAATAAGAATGTCATTTACATATATAGCCATAATAATATACCCTTAGGCTGACTGCTATATGAAAATGGAGTGATCTACAGCACATGTCTAAAGCCTCCACTAAACATGACCTGACTAAACTTGTCAAACCAAGCACGAGGACTTTGCTTCAAGCCATAAATTGCCTTCTTTAGCCTACACAACCGATGCTCCCCTTGAGCAACATACCTTGGTGGTTGCTCTATATATACTTCCTTAGCAAGATCTCCATAAAGAAAGACATTCTTGACATCAAGTTGCAACTGCCACGGTTGATTTACTGCAAGAGAGAGCAAAACCTAAATAGAGTTAAGTCGAGCAACAGGAAAGAACATCTCCTCATAATCAATACCATACTATTGAGTAAAACCTCTGGCTACAAGACGAGCTTTGTATCTTTCAATGGAGCCATCTAGTCTGTATTTGACAGTGAAAATCTACTTACATGAAACTACATTAGCATTTACAGGGCAAGGGACTAACTCCCATGTACCACGAGACTGCAAGACATCTATCTCAACATTCATAGTTTCTTTCTAGTATGATAGTTGTAGTACCTCTTGATATGTCCTTAGAGTAGCTTTAGAAGATACAACCACAGCAAATGTACGATAGGAAAGTGTTAAGTGGTTATAGGAAACAAAGTGAGCAATAGGATGTTGAGTACAATATTGAATACCTTTTTGAAAAGCAATAGGAAGGTCATTAAGATTTTCAGTAGGTGTAGCTTATTAGTCAGGGGTTTTAGGCTAGATGGAAGGATATGCATCAGGAGGCTCTATTGGTGTAGTTTGAGAGATGGCTAGGGGACATCTTTGTTGTTGATGATACACCTACAACGGAGGATCAACTATCTCATTGTTAGCACCCTCCAAGTTCTCACTAGTGTCACTAGTAGGTTCATCATTAAAGAGAATAGGACTAGGAGCAAGAAGTGAGAGACTAGGTGAAGTAAACTCTTTAGAAAAATAGGCTTGATCTTTAAAAAAGGTGGCATCAGCAGAAGTGTAATAACATCTAATGAGAGGATGATAGCAACAATATCCTTTTTGGGTTCTAGAGTAACCCACAAAAACACATTTTATAGCCCTAACATCAAGTTTATCTACTTTTGAATTAAGATTTTGAACATAGGCAATACACCCAAAAGCATGAGGTGTCAATTCAAATAATTTTCGTTCAGGATACAGACGATGAATAGGGATTTCACTCTTTAGAGGTGTAGAATGCATGCGGTTACAAGATACGCAGTAGTCAAAATTGCATCAGACCACAAATATTTAAGAACATTCATTTGGATAAGGAGAGTCCTTGTATTGTCCAATAAATGATGATGTTTCCTCTCAGTTACACCATTTTGTTGTGAGGTATGAGGACAAGTAGTTTGGTTAGAGGTCTCAAATGGGTTGGGCCACCCGTGGGCTACTTGACCTGGCCCAAAATGTGTTGGGCCTAGCTTGACCTGAATTGTCAAGTTGGGTTGGGTCAAGGATTTTGGAAAAATCGGTTTGTGGGCTGACTTGATCTGAAATAATGATCGGGTTGGGTTGAGCCCGGCCTGACTTGGCCCAAAATAGTTAATATAATTTTATAATAAAAATTCAATTTACATTTTTTTTAGACAATTATAAATAGTTGCTATCATGGAGATTGAACTCAAATTCTATGGGTATTGAGTTGAGCTATTAAAGTTGGTTAAATTCAATTTACATTGTAATTATAAAATTTAAATCTTTAACTTTATAATTTTAAAACTATATAAAAAATTTAAAATATTTATAAATATAATATAACTTTATAATTTTATAACCTTATAATATAACTTTATAAATTATAATATAAGTATAACATTATCATCAAATTTGATAACATTTGGGCTATTGTCTATTGAATGCAAAATGTTAAGTAACTTAAATTATAAATCAACGTTTACGTGTTGAATTGAATGTTCAATGTTCGGCTTAGCTTAGAATGTTGAAATCAACGTTTAGCTCAGTCGAACGTTGAAATCAACTTAAATGATTAAATCTCAACGGTGAGGGGTGAGGGGTGAGCAATGGTGTCTATATGTGTGAAGAATGAGATTTACTCTTCACCATTCTTTTTATACTCAATTCTTAAATCTCATTCTTCAACATTCTTTTTATACTCAATTCTTAAATCTCATTCTTCAACATTCTTAATCTTCTTCAATCTTATCTCAATTTTCATTTCAACTTTGGTAAATGGAGTACAACTTCGGCAACACCTCTACCTTCGACTTTGGTGTCGAACTTGCTGGCGACTACATTGAAAGTTACAAAACACTACTGGTCTCACAATTAAACCTTCAATATTTTCAAGCCTTTTCTTCTTTTGTTCTAAAAACCAAAAGAAGGCCTAATGTATGGACAAACTTTACAAGAAAGATAACTACGATGTTAAATGACACACAAGTAGAAAGAACATTTTACAATCTTTGCAATTCATCTTTTTTATGTTTTAGCAAAGGAGGTACAAGTCATCCTAGTTTGCATTTAGAAAAATGTGAAGTGAAACATATTCAAAAAGATAACTAAGTACAGATGCAACTTAGTTTTACTTTAGAAGGTAGTCTTGCTTTATGACATTATGATTAAAAGCATGTTAGAGAATTACATGCTAAATTTGTTATTGTGAAAAATTTACTTAACTTTGGTGATGATGTTCATTTTAAACATTATATTTCAAAGGCATATTATCCCTAATTTAAAACTTTTTTTGCAAATACTACTAGAGGTGACATTATTGATACTTATAACAAGATTATATTAGAATTAGTTCAAGTGATAAGATCTATAAATACTTCAATAGCTTGTATATCAGATATTTGGAAAGGTAGGCCAAAAACAGGATATATTACTGTTACTTCACATTTTATTGATCATGATTGGTGTTTACAAAAGTGGTTGATAGGATTTAAAAGAATAAATTATTCTCATATTGCTCAAAATATTTTTTCTACTATTATGGATATTTTTGAATTAAATGGAATTAAAGATAAAGTAGGTAGTATTACGTTTGATGATACTTCTAACAATACTGCAACTATTTCAATGTCTAGAAATAGATTAAATTCACCATATGGTTTTTCTTTATTTCGTCAAAGATGTATGTATCATGTAATTAACTTTATTGTTCAAGTTGATGTAGAAAAAATTAAACCATATGTTGATAATATTAGAAGTGCAATAGGATATATTATATGTAATGGTAGACGTATTTAAGATTTTAATCATGCATGTGATTCTTTTGGTTTGCTGTATAAATCATTTAATTTAGATGTTTTGCATAGATGAAATTCTTTATATTTAATGTTAAGTAGTTACTTACCATATAAAGAAGCAATAAAATCTTATTATAATAGTAGATGTGATGATGATTCATTTATAAGTGATGATTTTAAAATTGTTAATTATTTTGTAAATTTTTTAAAATATTTTATAATGCAACTGTACATTTATCTGGTATATATTACTCTACCAGTGTTTATGTTTTACATCATTTACATTTTATTGCAAAAGTTTTTAATAATTATGGTGATGATTCTTTTTTTCACCCAATAACTTTAAAAATAAAAGTAAAAATTTTAAAATATTGGAATGATATACCTCTTTTATATACATTATTTGCTTGTTTAGATCCTAGGACAAAGTTAAAAGTTGAAAAAATTTTAATTGTAATAAAAATTGTTTAGATATAGAACAACTTAATGTAACTATTGAAAATATTAAACAAAGTTTAAATAATATGTTTGATTTATATACTTCAAAATATAGTTCACAATCATAACACACTCTTTAACCTACATCTTATGTAGATATACCATCATCATCATCATATGGTTATAATGATTTAAACTTATTTGTTGAAGATTATGATGCTTCTAGTATAACAAGTAGATGAAAATTAATTAATTTTAATAATGCAAACCATCAATATTTAGTAAGAGAAAATCCTAATTTCATGGAATTTGATGTAATTCAGTGTGGTGGAAAACACAAAAAAAATGCATATCCTATTTTATCATTAATGACAAAAGATTTATTAACAATTCTAGTTACATTAATGGCTTATGAATAAGCATTTAGCATTTCTAAAAATATATTAGATTACAGAAGAGCTAGGTTAAAAGAAAATATTTTGGAAGTACTAATGTACATTAAAGATTGAGAGCTTGCAGATGTTCAAGGACAATAAGGAAATGATGATTTTACTTTGAAATTTGAAAAGTTAACCATTTAAAATTTTGAATGTAATATTTTGTGTGCAAATTGTAATGATGTAATTTTTTTTTAAAATATTAATAAAATAATTGACTTTAACCTTATAACTTTGTTCCATTGTTATTTATTGTGATACTTGTATATTTTATATGTAATACACTAATATTAATACTATTAGAGTATTAGTATTACTAATAAAATACCTCTGTGAGTTGCCGCTTGGTGCTCGCCCCCTTGCCCATGTTGGTGTTGCCAACCCCTCGCTCACCTGCCCCTTGCCTACATTGCCCGGCTGGCCCCCATGCCTGCACCACCCCTTACCCTTGCCCCCCATGCCCACGTTGCCCCCCTTTTACTACACTGCCCACTTGGGTGACCCCCCTTGCCCTCATCACTTGCCCAACCCGATTGGGCCAAATCCACCTAGATCGAGTTTGGGCCTATAGGTTGGGTTGTGTTGGTTATTTAAAAAATTTTAATTTTTAGCCCAACCCGACCTAGTCCAATAGCCTGATCGACTCTACGGGCCAAGTGTACTCGATCCAACCCATTGAGACCTTAAGTTTGGTGAATCGTTCCCTCAAAAGCACAAAAGCTTTGGAAAGCAACACTAACAAATTCCAGAGCATTATCAATCTGTAAACACTGAGTCTTAATTTCAACAAAAAAATTCTTAATAACAATCATAACATTTTTTCAATCCTTCAAGGGGTACATCCAACAGGCTCTAGAAAAATCATCAACTAATATAAGATAATAATGATAACCAGTAATAGACTCCACACAACTTGGCCCCTAAATGTCATAATAAACAAGATCAAACATTGTTCGACTAGGAGTAAGTTGAACACATGAAAAGGTTGTCGACTATGTTTACCTAATTGACACAACTTAAGCAAAATCTAGAATGGACACCCATGGCAAGACTTGACGAAGTTTCTGAATGGAAGGATGACCTAGTTGATAGTGTCATAGAAGGGAGGACTCGATAATAGATGACAATAATGCAACAAATCCATGAAGTGTATCACGAATAAGAATGTATTCCCTGGTGCTTCTCTTACAGCTCAAACTAATTCTCGCCCTCATTTGCAGATCTTTAAATATACAATGAAAAGAAAAAAAGGTTACAAAGTAGGATAATTGAAAAGTAATAGCATTAATGGATAAAATGTTAACCTAAAGTTTGGGAACATGTAAGGTATTCTTTAAGTCAAATTTTGGAGGTAACATGAAAAGTTCCTTTACCAGAAATGGGACAAGAACAACCATCAACAATAGTAATACTATGCAGATTAGGAAGTTGTTTTAGGTAGGAGAAAAGGGTAGAACAACTAGAGGTCTCAATGGGCTGAGTCAGGCCAACTTGGCCCATAAAGTTAAAGCCCAATTGGGCTATTGGGTTAGGCTAAAAATTTAAAATTTGCAAATTATTGGCCCAACCAGGCCCATGGGTTCAAACTTGATTAGGTTGGGTCAGGCTCGATTGGGCTAGGTCAAGGTAGGCCCACCAGGTTGCAAGTGGCGAGGGCAACTAGGCAAGGGGGTTGCAGCTTAGGTGCGTAGCATGGACAAAAGGGTTGTGGTAGAGGGCGAGGGGTCGAGGGGCAACATATGGCAGGGGGGTTAGGTCCGCCTTTAGCGAGCAGGTAAGGGGGTAGCTTGAGCGGGCAAGCGAGGCAGTGTAGGTAGTGGGGTAGGGGGGTTGGGCAGCAACTCGACGAGGGGCTAAGGGTAGGGAGTGGCCCGAGTAGGGGGGTTGGCCTAGCTAGGAGGGCGAGGCGGCTTGAGTAGCCAACGTGGGGAGGGGGGTGGCTTGGGGTGGTGAGTGGGCAGCGAGTGGGGAGGGGGTGGCTTGGGCGTGCGAGCAGGTGGCGAGTGGGGAGGGGGCGGCTTGGGCGTGCGAGCAGGTGGCGAGTGGGGAGGGGGGCGGCCTGGGTGTACGAGTGGGCAGCGTTGGCAATATACAATATCCAAGTATCACAGTATATACTAATATACATATATACAATAGACAATAGTAGAAGGAACTAGGAAGGAGGACACAAAGGTATAAGGTTAAATTAAATTAGTTTATTAATATTTTAAAAATAAAATTACATCATTACAATTTGCCTATTACATTCAAAATTTTACATACAAAATATTACATTCATAATTTCAAATTGTTAACTTTTCAAATTCTGAAGTAAAATCATCATATCCTTGTTGCCCTCGAACATTCGCAAGCTCTCAATCTTTAATGCACATTAATGCCTTCAAAATATCTTCTTTTAACCTAGCTCTTCTATGATCTAATATATTTCCAGAAATACTAAATGCTTGTTTCCAAGTTACTGAAGAAGCTGAAATTATTAATAAATCTTTTGTCATTAATGATAAAATAGGATATGTATTTTTTTGTGTTTTCCACCACTCAATTACATTAAATTCCATGAAATTAGGATTTTCTCTTACTAAATATTAATGGTTTGCATTATTAAAATTAATTAATTCTTGCCCATTTGTTATACTAGAAGCATCATAATCTTCAACAAATAAACTTAAATCGTTATAACCATATGATGATGATGATGGTATATTGATGTAGAACTTGGACCATCCTCCCTAAAAGACCGGTCTGAAGGGGGAGAATCCCTCCTCCCTTTCAAGGTAAACCAAAGGTTATTCCCTCCAATGTGGGACTATTTGTCCACATTATTCACCCCTTCCCACAGTCAGACGGCCCCGACTAGCATTAGACCACTAAGTCTCCCTACCCTTTCGAGCTTTACGGGCAACACCCAGCTCATCGCCATCAGGTCCCAACCCAAGCTTTGGCTTTGATACCATCTGATGTAAGACTTGGGCCATCCTCCCTAAAAGACCAGTCTGAAAGGGGAGAATCCCTCCCTTTCAAGGCACACCAAGGGTTATTCCCTCCGATGTGGAACTATTCGTCTGCATCATATATCTACTTAAGATGTAGGTTAAGGAGTGTATTGTGATTGTAAACCATATTTTGAAGCATATAAATCAAACATATTATTTAAACATTATTCAATATTTTCAATATTCACATTAAGTTCTTCTATATTTGAACATTTTGTTATTACAATTAAAATTTTTACAACAACTTTTAACTTTGTACTAGGATCTAAATAAGCAGATAATATATATAAAAGAAGTATATTATTCCAATATTTTAAAAATTTTGCTTTCATTTTTAAAATTATTGGGTGAAAAAAAGGATCATCACTATAATTATCAAAAACTTTTGCAATAAAATGTAAATGATGTAAAACATAAACACTAGTAGAGTAATATATACCAAATAAATGTATAGTTGCATTATAAATTTTTAAAAAAAAATTCATAAAATAATTAGCAATTTTAAAATCATTACTTATAAATGAATCATCATCACATCTACTATTATAATAAGATTTTATTGCTTCTTTATATAGTAAGCAACTACTTAACATTAAATATAAAGAATTACTTCTACGTGAAATATCTAAATTAAATGATTTATGCAGCAAACCAAAAGAATCACGTAAATGATTAAAATTTTAAATACGTCTACCATTATATGTAATATATTCTATTGCACTTCTAATATTATCAACATATGGCTTAATTTTTTCTACACCAACTTGAACAATAAGATTAATTGCATGGCAGATACATCTTCGATGAAACAAAGAAAAACCACGTGGTAGATTTAATCTATTTCTAAACGATGGATAGTTGCAGTATTGTTAAAAGCATTATCAAACGTAATACTACTTATTTTATCTTTAATTCCATAAAATTCAAAAATGTCTATAATTATAGAAAAAATATTTTGTGCATTATGCAGATGATTTATTCTTTTAAATCTTATTAATCACTTTTGTAAACACCAATAATGATCAATGAAATGTGCAATAACATCAATAAATCCTGTTTTGGCTTACCTTCATAAATATCTGATGTACAAGCTATTGAAGTATTTATGGATCCCTTCACTTGAACTAATTTTAATCTAATCTTGTTATAAGTATCAATAATGTCATATCTAGTAGCTTGTAGAAAAGTTTTAAATTGAGGGCAATATGCCCTTGAAATATAACGATTAAAATGAATATCATCACCAAAATTAATAGGTAAATTTTTCATAACAACAAATTTAGAATGTAATTCCCTAACATACTTTTGATTATAATGCCATGGAGTAAGATTACCTTTTGAAGTAAAACTAAGTTGTGTCTGTACTTGATTATCTTTTTGAATATGTTTTGCTTCACATTTTTCTAAATGCCAGTTAAGATGACTTGTACCTCCTTCAATAGAACATAAAAAAGATGAATTACCAAGATTGCAAAATACTTTTCCTACTTGTGTGCCATCCAACATCATAGTCATCTTTCTTGTGAACCTTGCCACACATTAGATCTTCTTTTAGCCTTAGAAACAAAAGAACAAGAAGCTTGAGAATGCTAAAGATTCAATTGTGAGACCGGCTATGTTTCGCAACTTTCATTGTTGTTGCCGGTCGGCCAGGCACCGGAGTCGAAGGCGGAGGTGTTGCCAAAGTTGTACTCTATTTGTCAAAGTTGTAATGAAAATTGAAAATTAAGAATTAAAATGAGATTGAAGAAAATTGAGAATGTTGAAGAATGCTAAAGTAACTCATTTTTCAACTCATATTTAAAGAATGTTGAGGAACGTTGATCAACATTTGGATCAAAGTTCAAAACTTCGAACGTTGATCAATGTTTGTCGTTCGGCTAGCTAAACGTTGAGTCTAGTTGGATAAATCAATGATTGATCAACGTTCAGTTATTTTAATAATATTATAATTTTTTAAAAAAATTGTATTATTATTATTTATAATGTTACATTACTTTTTTATAATGTTACAAAATATTGTACATTTCTTTATTACAATGAAAATATTTTTTACAATGTCAACATTATTTTACAATGTAGAAGATCACAAATGGTTTAATGGTTCAACTGGTTGAAACATTTACCGAATACTTACAGGTCACAATTTCGAATTTCCATGATGGCAATTATTTATAATATTTTAAAAGAAATGTAAATTAAATTTTTATTATAAAATTATATTAAATATTTCAGGCTAGGTTAGGTTGAGCTTGGTCGTTATGTTTGGTTGGGCCAGGTCAGCCCATGGGCTGATTTTTCCAAAATCCTTGGCCCAACCTGGCCTGACAATTTGGGTTGGGTCAGGCCAAGCCCAATACATTTCGGGTTGGGTTGGGCGGCCCACGGGTGGCCCAACTCATTTAAGACCTCTAAGAACAACTTGTCATGTGCTATGATGCTCTTGAATCTACTATCCAAGGATTATCCCACCTAGTTACCATAACCCTTTTTATACCTAAGGTGGATGCTAAAGCAGTCATGGCAGTAGAGTTAGATGCCTGCAATTGCATGAACCTCTCATAGTCTATTTGGAAGCCAAATTGGTTTGCCAAACTTCTCCCAACATCTGTTAGATCAATGATTTGTCTTACCACAATGAGTATTGGAAGCTTTACGTCTCTTGAAACTGGAATTTGGACGCTCACCTCGTTTGTCAGTTTGACGTGTGTCGCACATGTGCAGAGGGTGATGGATATGATAGTGGCGGTCGACGGTAACGATGGTGGTGATAGAGAGGTGGTGGACTGTGGTGTGCCTTAGATCTCCCTTGGCTCTAATACCATGTGCAAAAAAGAGATACAACGCAAAAAAAAACTCTTTCATTGACTAGGGAAACTACAATATATACAGTATAGGATAAATGGATCCTTAATCGGATATTCATGACCTGTATACCATTACATCCAACTATTACCACAATTTATATCATTTGACAAGTTGTTTAGGCCATTACTCTGTTTAAGACTATAAATAGCTTTCTTGAAAAGACAAACCTAAGTTTCCCCTTGAGCAACAAAACCTGATGGTTGCTCCATAAAAACTTGTTCACATAAATCACCATATAGAAAAGCATTTGTGACATCCATCTGAGTCAAAAACTACCTGTGAGTAATAGCCAAGGAAAGAAAGATGCGAATAGAATTGAGACGGGCCATAGGTGCGAAGGTAGCATCATAGTCTACTCTATATGTCTAAGTAAAGCTTCGAGCAACCAGGTAGGCTTTGTATCTAGCAACATTGCCATTAGGATTCCTCTTGATAGCAAAATCCCAACGACTACCAACCATGGGAGCAGAAGCAAAGCGTGAAACAAGTTACCAGGTGCCATGATCACGTAAAGCTTGTAGTTCAAGTAGCATAGCTGACTTCCAATGTGGAATGGTAAGTGCTTCATGATAATCCGTGGGAATAGACTCCATGGAGAGGGAAAGAGCAAAATGGCAAAAGGAGGGAGCAAGATGGGTATAGGAAACAAAATGGGAGATAGGATGAAGGGTGGAAAAATGAGTACCTTTCCTTAGAGCATTGGGTAAATTAAGGTTAGAAGGAGCGAGATCTGTAACAGGAGGTGAATCTGGAGCTGGCGGAGCAACAGGGGTGCAACGACGTTGATAGACCTGCAAAGGTTGTGAAATGAGTCAGTGCGGGAGTGGAAACCAGAGGAAGAATCTCCAATGCTACTAGAATAGGACAAGACATAGGATCCTCAAGACATTTAGAAGGACTATCAAAATAAGGGGTCTGCTCAAGAAAAACATCAACAGAAACAAGGTACTGCTTAGTAGGAGGATGAAAACATCGATAACCTTTCTACAATCAAGGATACCCAACAAACACACATTTAATAAAACAAGGTGAGAGCTTGTCAAGCCCCGAAGAGAGGTTCTTGACGAAGGCAACACACCCAAAAACATGAGTAGGCAAAGGAAAAAACTCACGTTCTAGAGAAAGCCGTTGTAAAGGAATAACACCCCCTAAAGGTGAGGATGGAAGACAATTGATTAAATGACAAATAGTGGCAACTGTATCAAACTACAAGTATTTGGGAACATGCATCTCAACCATTAGTGCATGAGACACATCAAAAAGATGACGATGTTTATGCTTAGGGACACCATATTGCTGAGATGTATGGGCACAAGTGGTTTGATAAAGGATACTACAAGAAGCACACAAAGATTGCACATCAAAGTGAAGAAATTTCAAAGCATTATCAGTGTGAAAAATCATTGGAATAACATTAAATTGATTTTGAATTTTATTCAAAAATTGAGCAAATACATTGACAAAGTGTTGACGATTCTTTAATAAAAAGATCTACGAGACACGAGAGAAATCGTCAACAAATACAATATAATAATAAAAGCTAAACACAAACACAACTCGCAAAGGGCCTTAAATATCACAATGAAGTAACTCAAAAATAGAAGACATAGTGAAAGACTCATGACTAGTATAGGTAGCACGAAATTGCTTACCCATAATACAAGATTGACACTCGATAGGCTGAACATGAACGAACGGCAAAAAAACATGAAGTTTGGTGAAGGACGGATGCCCAAGGTGCTTATGCCACAAAAGAGAGGAAGCACCAGGAGTCAGCTGCAAGGAGTGCAGGAGAGGCAATCTCTATAATCAACTCGTACACCCCTCGCCCATGCTCAAGCCCCAAACCAATTTGTCGTCTTGCTTTCAGATCTTGGAAAATGCAACGAAGAGAAAAGAAGCACACAAGACAATGAAGTTGTTTAGTAATAGAATTAATGGAAATTAAATTAACAGAAAAGGCAAGTATATAAAGAACATTGGTGAGGTGAGATGGAACATGATCGACCATCAGCAAGAGTGATGGCCTGAAGATGGGAATGAGTAGAAAGGCTACTAAAAAGAGAGGGGTCACCTGAAATATGGTTAAAGGCACCAAAATTTATAATCCACGGAGGATCATAAGACTTAGCAAGAGGTGCTGTACATAAGGCAATGACATGATTGGTGATGGCCACAGCATGTTGTTATGCCTATAAAATCTGAAGTTCATCAAAATCCTTTTGGCTAACAGTAATAGAAGGAGAAGTGGAGGAGGAAGGCACTAAATCCTCCACAGGAGCTGGAGTCATTGCAACATGGGCTGCCAAGGGAGGGTGACCAAACTTGTCCTAACAGCGATCAAAGGCATCATTACAACACCCACAATGGACACATGGATCAAACATGTCACGTAGACGATTGCCACCACAAGATTGGCCTCCTCTCGTGGAGGAAGAGTGGCTTTGCAAGGCATTGGCCGACTAGACAGCCATGGCAACAGGCTCCATAATAACAAGTGACGACTGTGGAGAGCAAATGGCACAACGGAGAGCCCAATTAAAAGCAGACTGAAAAGATGGCACTATGTCGGCACCCAAAATCTGACCTTGGATTTGATGCTGCAACTCAGGATTTAGCTCAAACAGGAAAATAGCCATAGCAAGCTCCTAGCAGTATTGCTTTTGGACAGCAAGATCGGTGGTGTGGGGCTAGTATACATTGAGCTCATCCAAAAGCTTGTGGAGACGATGATAGTATTGATGCACAGTGGACGTACCCTGGCGAAGAGAAAAGAGGTGTTTGTACACCTCACATACGTGGGAGATATTGTGCTCGTCAGCATACTGAGCATGGAAAGTCTCCCAAACAAGCTTCGTCGGCTGCATCCGAGAAATGCTTCGGGCAATAGAGTCATCAACACTATTCAGCTGCCAGGAGAGAACAGAGCAGTCAACTACATGCCACTCCTGATATTCGACGAATTTCACATCAACAGGGTTGTCGTACAAGTGCTGGTCACGTTGATGTGCTGCAAGAAATGTCTCGAACATCAGAGCCCAATGAAAATAGTTGTTGGTGAGTTTAACAGTAGTCACCATCAACCAAGAGGTGAGAGAGGGGGTGGACGACAATGGCTCCATGACAATGGCAACGATGAGCAAGAGAAGATGGGAGCCCAACTAGGACGACGATGATGATGACGGAAGAGGGAGGCGGTGACGAAACTACAGGAGAGCGTGTGCAATGGCGGAAGCCATAGGAGAGTAGGTGGCGACGACGAAACCTACAAGGGAGAGAGGGGTGGCGGTGGAACCCAGTCATCTAATACCAAGTTGAAAGAGGAAGAGGAAAAAGGAGAGGCCAAAAAGGTTAGGTTTGTTTTCTCATTTCACTACATATATATATATACAATTGGTATAAATGGATCCTACATAGAAATAACATAACTAAACTCCAACAATCTCAATAGTTTAAGCAGTATTCTTAGTAGGCACTTGAGCCTAAGTAGGTTTCCTAAATTTCTTCAAACAACATTTGGATATGTGATTTGTTTGATCATAGTGTTTGTAGGGTATACAACATCTACTATCACCATCACCTCCCTTTATGCTTCCTCCTTTTGAGGAATTCCCTATTTCACATGTAGTAGCAAGGGCAAATTGTTCACCAGGTGGATTGTTATGGGAAATCTTCAACACAGAAGGAAAGATTGATGAGAGATCTAGAGTATTGTCTCCACCAAGAACTTGTCCTCGAACTTGAAAAGTGAGATCCAAAGGTAGTCCAACAAGAAATGTTGCTATTGCCAGATCTGACTGGTACTGTCTCATAGTTGCAAAATTAGATGCAACTGGTTGATATGCCTTTAGCTCTTTACACTATGAATGTAGTGTAGCAAAGTATTCCTAAATGGGCTAATAATGCATATGTAGATTAAAAATTTTGCTCATATATTTCACACACCTAGGCTATATTTCACTCGTGGTCATAGATTTGGTGAAGAGTGTTCCATATTTTCTTTGTTGGTTGCAACATTATAACACCATAGGGTATTCAGCCCCATACTATTTTCAAGCCAGGTATCTATAGTTGAATCATTTGCAAAATAATCACTTACATTTTCGTCACAGAGAATGATCCTATACTTACTAGCACTAGAGTTATATTTCCTGAGACGATATTTTCTTGCATAGAGCAAGGAATTGGCTTAGATGGTGACCATGCCTGAAAAAATAATGAATTGCTCCATATCCACTTGTTCTCGTGCAATTCAACACATTAGGTAACATGATATTGTGGATATTGTCTAACATATTATATATTAATAAAACATGAGCTGATTAATGTATATGATATTTTTTCTCTCTGATAAATACTTGATGTCTCATGGAATCTCAAATTGTCAACCTTCTTGGACGATTGTTCTGCTGATTTTTTGGGCAACATAATGGGCTTGCAACATGAATTTATGAAAGTTAATTGATGTTACTTGGATGTGCAATTCCTTGTCAGGTTATGCCATTAACCCAGACACAACTTGATGATGCGATGAAGCCAGCAGAGTCTGATACACATGCCACTTCAATAAGCAACAGAACTAGTATGACTGGAGATCAGGGAAGGCTATCGACAGCTGCTGTGACTACAGATAAAACCTCTTCTATAGCACTTAGCTCTCTACTTTCTTCAGAGAAAATCCAATTTGGTAAGCAGTTCATTAGTTTTTAATTTTACGTGAATACCTTGGCATCAATCAACACATGTATGTTTTATTTTGAACAGGAGCAATTACCACACCAGCCATTCTTCCGCCTGTTAGTAGAGCTGTCCCAATAGCAATTGGGCCTCCAGGTTCTACCTCCTGTAGGTCTGATTTCTCAGTTGAGCACAACTTAACTGCATCAGGTCATGATTCTACGATCTTCTTTGAGAAAGGGAAGTGCATTGATGAATCTGGTGCCCATTTAGAAGATCAAGATGCGGAAGCTGAAGCTGCTGCTTCTGCTGTAGCTGTTGCGGCTATTAGTAATGATGAGGCTGTAGGAAACAGTTTAGCTGCTTGCTCAGTTTCTATTCCAGAGAGCAACAAAATTGGAGGTGCTACAAGTGGTTTACATTCAGGAGGTGATAATGCATCCATGCTGAATTGTTCTGAGCCTCAAGCTTCTTTTGCTAGATCCATTTTTCTATCCTGATACTTTTGTTTGATTCATATTAGGTTCAAATTTACAGGAAGGGCCATGGCAGTCGGCTCAAGAGGAGTCTCTGCCTGTTACCCTTCCAGCGGATCTTTTGGTGGAAACCCCATCCCTGTCATCGTGGCCAGTTTTTCCTAGTTCCCAGAGTTCTACAGCTCCACTGTTGTCACATTTCCCTGGGGCATCATCACATTTTCCATTATTTGATATGAATTCCATGTTAGGTGGGCCTGTTTTTGCTATTGGGTCACATGATGAATCTGCTGGTAGTCAATCACATCCTCAAAGAAGTATGCTGCTAGGCTCAGGATCAGTTGGGAACTGGTCGCAACGTCACTCTGTGGTTGAATCCTTTTATGGTTCTCCCGCAGCTTTTTCTCCCCCTTTCATCAATCCTCAAGGGGGAATTCCTGGAATACAGGCACCACCTCAAATGCTGTTTTACAACCCATTTGCTCCCCAATACAGCTTAAGCATTATGGGTGCTAGTGCTTTTGTTCCTCCAGGGAAACAACCTGATTGGAAGCACAATCTGGTTTCTAGTGTAACAGATGCTAGCGAGAGTGACACTAGTAACGTTAATTCTGTTGCTGGTCAGCAAAATTCTCCCAGCATCCCCTCTCCTATCCAGCATCATGGACAAGTCTCACCTCTCTTGCCCATGGCTTCTCATTTACCTATTTTTGACATGTCCACCTTCCAGGTACCATTTTTACAGCATTCCAAACTTTTTTTAAACTTTGTAGTGATATATGAATTAGAGATTTAGATGGTGGATAACTTTATTGTTTGGATTGTAGATGATCTCTTCTGCTTTATTTGAGTTTTGATTGTGTTTTCCTTTGCATTGAAATTCTTAGTTGATTATGTATTGAAGTTTCTTTTGTTCTTTGTCATCTACTTCTGGCTGCCTTTTTTGTTTTTTCTACAGGTTTCCTAACTCCTTTATAAATATTATTGTTTAATATTGTTTCCTTGTTAGTTTCTATCTCCCATTAACCTTGTCTTTATGTTGTGTTGTGTTCACTTTTTGACATTATATTGTATATTTAGACTATTAATGGCATGCTTTCTTTGTGAAAAACAAGATTAGTGAATGAGAGATGCTTCCTTGATTAAGGATATTGAATACTTGACATAGGTAATGAGAAATGGACTTAAGTGTAAATATCCATTTACCCATTTTTCTTTACACTAGCTCACCAACGTATACAAAAAAATAACTCTCAACTCTCACACTCCCCTTTAAGCTAAGCATATTTATTTATGATGCTTAGTTTGTTGCATAAAATCTTGAAAAACAACAATACTCAACCCTTTTGTGAAGATATCAAAAAGATGCTTTGGAGATTACATATAACATGTAAAGATCTAGTCCTATCACCATATCATGAATATAGTGGTATTTAACCTTAATATGCTTGGTGCATTGATAAATGTTTGGATTACAATGCTTGGACATGGGACTTTGGACCTTAGCACCTAGCTCATTAAGTAGCGTCTAAGCTTCATTATTTCATATATTGTCTGAGCCATAGATCTATACTTAGTTTTAGAACTAGATCTAGAAACTATGTTTTGTTTCTTGTTTTGCCAAGTGATAAGGTTACTATTATCATTATTGCAAAACCTTTAAGTGGGCTTATGTTCTTCTCTATCACAACTATAGCTTGCATTAGGGTATGCTTCAATCATTAGATGATTGTGTTTTTCCTACATGAAACCTTTTCTTGGTGCATTTTTGATATGAAATATACACTCTGTATTTTGCTAATTGACATTCGTGAATCAATTACGTAAATTGTTTTGATATGCAATATTTGGTTTGCTAACAATGCGATAAATCAATTTTCTAATTAATCTCTTATATTGTCTAAGATTCTCTAATGTCTTTAATAAATTATTCCAAGAAAGGAGGGTTAGGTTCTATAGGTGTACTCTCAAGTTTGAAACTTAATAGATCAATTTTCTAAAATAGTAAGTGCATACCTTCTTTAGAACAATGCCATACTCTCCATGAAATGTGCAAGTCAATGTCCATAAAATACTTTGGTTTGCCTATTGTAGGAACCTCCACTTTTGAGTCTAACTGCCCATCCCCTTCATTCTAATCACCCTTTTGCTTTGGTTTGACCTTCTATTGATTGACGTCATAATTCAGTTTGATTTCTTCTTAGTCCTTGTGGTCTGACTGCTCATCCCCTTTGATTTGACCACCCCCATGGTTTGGTCTGACCACCCATCCCCTTTGGTCTAGTCTAACCACCCATTCCCTTTGGTTCAACCGCCCCTATGGTTTGACTTGATTGTCAGTCGACTAACTTCATAGTTTGGTTCAATTTCTTTTAAGACATTTCAGTTTGATCGAGATTTCCTCGATCTGATTGCCCACTCCCTTTGATCCTCATGGTCTTGTTGGACTACCTATTGATCGACTTCATAATTTCGTTCAACTTCTTCTAAGTCCTTTGGGTTTGATCGAGATTTCCTCAGTTTAGTTGCCTATCCCCTTTGGTTTGATCAAAATTTTCTTGGCTTGACCATTTGTTGGTTGGTTTCCTAGTTAGGTTTGACTTTTGCTATGTTCTTTGGTTTGATCGACCTCATAGTCTGGTTTGACTACCCACTCCCTTCGATATAATCGACTACGTGACCCAATTTGACCATCTGTCGATTGACTAGTTCAATCTAACCCTCTTGTAAGTCTTTTGAGTTTGATTAAAATTTTCTTGATCTGATTGGTTGTAGCCTTCAGTTTGATTGACTCTAGTATGGTTTGACTGCTTATCCCCGACCCTTTTTGAGATTTTTGGTTTGTCTAAATAGTTTGGTATGATCGTTTACTGCCTTCAATCCCATTGACTCTATAGTATAGTTGATTGTTTATCCTTGACCACTTCTAAGTTTTTTTGTCTAACTATCCAAATAGTTTGATTGTTTACTATTGTAACATGATTTTCTCAAGCCACAGAGTGGCCTAGGTCTCCGCCCCACAGTACACTCTACATCAAGCCCATAGGCTTAAAGAGGACAAGTTAGGTCCTTTAAAGGTCCAAGTGGGTTCAATTAAGGTGAATGAGCCTTTCGAGTCAAAGAAGAGTCGTCACCTAATCTAGTGAAGACTAAACTAGGAAAATCTATGTGATGTTTGTTTACATGCAAGTGACACCGTACTTTGAGATTGTGGCTCATTGGGGTCTAACCAAAGAGCTCGGAATAAGTTTTCCTGGTATGCATGGGGAATATGTGTGAAGCCACCCTACATACCTAACTTGTTGGTCTCTCAAATGATCTAGTAGATGTTAGTCTATATGATGCATTTGTGCATTCTAAATGTGAAAATATGTGAAATGAGATCTTGGGCCCATTGAGGACAAAAATGGGCTAAAAAAGTGATCTACATTTCTTTGTGATTATGTTAGCCCTTGCAAGACAAGCCACAGAGTGATCTCATAACTTTCATTTCTGTGTCCATGGTTGCTTTCCAATATTGGTAGTTAAGTGCCCCTTAGTGGTTCTTAGATATAGACTCAAATGCAATGGACAAGGTAAAACTATGAAAGAATGGGTGGAGGTTATCATAGGAGATAATTTGACATAGGATGAGCAATGTAAGATCATGTACCCTTTTTTAGTTTGAGACATCAAGGTTGGTGGTAGGAGCTATTGTATCTAGATTTGCAGCTATGGCTGAGGTTAGTTGTGTTGAAGAGATGTCTTGCATCATTGATGATAATATGCCTGCAATGGATGAGATTCTTGGCTGTTCCTAACCTCAAAGATATCATCAATAGGGAAAGGTGTCAATAAAGAAAAAGTATTGGAAGGTATATCACAAGTATCAAAATAAGGTTGTGACTTAGAAAAAGGTAACATTAGTAGACAATATTTCCTAATAAGATCGAAACATCAGTAACCCTTTTAAGGGAATATCCTATAAAAACACAATTAATAGACCAAGGAAACAACTTGTCCTGGCCTAGAGGGAGATTGTGAGTAGACCATACAACCAATAGGAGACAAGGAGAATAACTCAAGGTCAAGACTAAGGTGACGAAGAGGAATTCCACCTCTTAAAGGTGTTCAAGCATATGATTAGCAAGTTAAAAGGCAGTAAAAATAATATCAAGCCAAAGATAATTTAAGCATATGGTGTGCTAAATTAAAAGGCAGTAAAAATAATATCAAGCCAAAGATATTGTAGCACATTAATTTGCAACAAAATAATGTGAGCAATATCTAAAATATGGTGATGCTTTATCTTGACCACATCATTTTGTTGAGAGGTGTAAAAACAAGTGGTTTGATGTATATCTCTCCAAGGGAAGTTCAAAATGTTTGAATTATTAAAGGCAAAACTCAAGACGAAATGACAAATCTGCAAGGATACATGTAGAAAAGTAGATTTGATGATTAAAAGAATTAAATATAAGGGCATTATTAGTGTTCAAACATTTTGAAGTAACAAAAAATTGAATTTTTATTTCAGCAAAAATCTATTTGACATCCATGGCATTCAGTTGATCTTTCAAAACATAAACCTAAGACACGTTAGAGTAGTTATTAACAAAAATGATATAATACTGATAGCCAAGCAAATAAGACGCTTGCTCTTATATTAGAATATAAAGGAGGAATACAAAGAAAAGAAAGACAGTGAGCACTAAGAATACAATACAAAGGAAACGGAAAAGTTTAAACACACATGACAGAAAATAAGAAAATAAAATGTAACACACAGGCAGGTCCTGCATTTACAATACCCAATCATCAAATGTAGCCATCCCAAAATGAACATCTGTCAGTTCCATTCAAGCAACTTGTTAAATACAACGTGCTTCCAGTATTCCTTCTCCATGGTTTGTTTTACCATGACATCATGATTTTTTTCCAACCAACACCAAATAGCATAGGGAAATGGCCTTTCATAACCTTTTATAAAAATTAAACTCTCTTCTATTGCCTACCAGAGGCAAACTATTCCATCTGTTGAGGTGAATTGTTGAGGTTTGTAGAATCACACCAAGCAATATAGAGGTAACCAATGAATAAATACAACAATTGCAATAATTTGAATCATAATCTCACTATATAGGGTTGATCACATGAATTTTTTCTATGTATTTCTATCTATAATTAAATTTTGGGTTAAATTACAATGTAAATATTTTCTCCCATCCAAGTAGTTTTAAGCCGCCTTCTGTATCTTTTAGTTTCTTCTGTATTAATTAATTCTTTTCTTCTAACTAATGTATGTTTTGGTCTCCTAATAGTTGTATTTCACATGTTAATTTGCTTTTCTGATTGAAAAATATATTTTACATATGTTTCAAGAATTTTAAGACGGCATGCATAAAAGATGAAGTGGAAACACCATGTACAACGTAGAATAGTCCAAGGTTTATGTGAGGCCAACTGAATGAGTATAAGACCGTGAAAAACCAAATATGAAGCAAACGGCAAAATCACAGCCAAAACCAAGTTGAAAATACGAACAAAACTTTTTGATAGGAAAAAAAACTGACTTGGATCACTGTTCTGTGCCATATGATTTATATAATGTCCTTAATTGTAGTTAAACACTATATTTAGTTGGATATTTTACTTCTTTGTAGTCATCTACTGAAATACCAGTGCAAGCTCAATGGCCACACTTTTCTGGCGCACCACTGAATAGTGTTCCTATATCAGTGCAATCTGAGCAGCAGCACGTTGATCGAGTGTCTACTCAAGTTGTCAGCCATCGTTTGCCGGTAGATTTGTCAACCCGCAACAGGGGGTTTCCTGAATCGTGTACTCCAGCAACTGTGGATGGCAATAGAAACTTTGGCACCCCAGCCGCTCAGTTCCCTCATGAACTGGCAACAATGGTGACCACTGCTACTGATACTGCATGCATTCTACCAGGGGAGGTGTCATGCAGATCTTCGGGTGGGGACAACAACGAAGGTTCAAGTAGGGGCATTGTCGTCAACAGCTGTGAGACTGTTAATATAGCAGCCCTTACCAGCAATATCAGAACCACCAGTAATAGAGGTTCTGTTTTTAAGACTCGGATTGCCACACCTTTGGCATCCCATCAACATCTTCCGCCAGTTGGGAATGCTGATCATAGAGGACGCGCAGCTTCTCAGAAAGCAGTTTCAGGTAATGAATGGCATCGTAGGAAAGGGTTGCAAAGAAAGTGCCAGGCCTCCGCTGATCGGAATTTTTCTTCGTTAAAGATGAAGCAAATATATGTGG
The DNA here is from genome assembly GCA_024699675.1 of Amphibolis antarctica. Taxonomy (NCBI): domain Eukaryota; kingdom Viridiplantae; phylum Streptophyta; class Magnoliopsida; order Alismatales; family Cymodoceaceae; genus Amphibolis; species Amphibolis antarctica. The sequence continues at coordinate 2,779 of JAMKPZ010001384.1, read as the reverse complement.
CCAAACAACCTGCGACATCTACAGTGAGAACCAAAGAGATATGATGACCTTTTCGTGCGATTGCAAATTGATTTCTAGCGTGATGTTCTTGGTGATACTTTCATATCCGTATTTGTTTTGGGTGGTTCTTTTCGTAGCAGGCTTTTGCTAATACTTTGACGGCGTTTTGTGCTGTGCAATCGATTGGAGCTGGGAAACGGGGGGATGTTAGCATCTTCATCAATAATTGAGTACAGATTAGTTAGCCAATCTTTCTTATAAGAACAGGGCAATGCTCGGTATGGAGCCGGTAGCAGATAGGTTGGTTCTTCATTCGTGCTGTTTTTTCTCACGGCATTGTAGAGTATGTGTTGTGGTAGTGGAAATTATTTGGATCCCCTTGTGCCACCCTATGATGTATGATAAGTTAATCTTCTGTAATCTTATCCATTCTGAAAAGATTAGAAAAAAATGCGATGAATGATTACATTCTGTTCAAGTGGCCTGTATTTTGTAAGGATTCTACAGTAGCAGATTTGCGATGTGCGTATTCAACTGATTGAACAGTAGTACCTTTTTTGTGACACATCTGCACTCCATGTGCTGCTGCATTCCTGCTACGATTCATGCGTCAATCGATCCTCAATCCACGCCCTCCACCTGAAAGTGATCGTTTGATGGTGGTAGAAGCCCTCCATGGCAATCTAATGATGCTTCTTGTTCTTGTGGTAACCAGCCATGACATCTCTCGTAGAATCGACGTTTGTGCCTCATTACTACCTGTCATTCTCTAGACCTTATGTTAAGGACTTGTTTGTGCATTTAAAAATAAGGAGAAAGGAAATGACAAGAATTTCAGATGGAAATATCGAGATTTGATGGGAAATTGTTAAATAAAAGTTGTTTACGTGTGTAAAGGAAATGAGAGGAATTTTAAAATTTGAAGATTTATTGAGTATTTGTGTATCATGGAAAAGTTTAATATTAAAATTTTTTAAATTTTGAAATAATGAAAGTTATTAAAAATTTAATTTTTTAGTAATGAAAGCTTAATTTTTATAAAATATATAAAAATGACTTATTAGTCTCATCAACATGAAAAAATATTTCATCTTAATGTTATTCACACAAAAAATATATTATTACAAAAAATAACATTACACATTTTTATCATTCCATATAGACAACATAATTTTCTCATGAATTTTATCAACAAATTAATTTCTAATAATGACAATATACCAAATATATTTCAATTAATGTAATAATAAAATAACTAATTAACTTAACAATATTTAATGTAATAAAAATTTCATTACTATTATTATTATTATTTCCTTTTTATTTTTATTTTTATTTTTATTTTTATTTTATTATATATATATATATATATAATTTTCTATTGTCATCCTCCTCTTCTCCAAAATAACCCAAAATGCAAATCACTCACATCAGATAACCTTACTTTCTCTCTGCAACCACACCTTTTCTCCTCTTCTCTATCGTCGACTTTCGCTCTGTCGAGGTTACCCTTCCCTTCAACCCCCACTACTACAACCTTCTAGCCTTCATCTAAGTCGTAGCCATCACGCTCCTCCTCAAGCAACATGGCCATCAACAATATTCTTGATCTATCGTTGCAAGTAGAGTTGTCAACCGTGTCGTGCCGAGCCGGCACAACACGATTTTTATGTCGGTACAAGTTTGACCAGCCAGCTAAGGCACGAGTTTGACCAATACGATTCTTTCCGGGACCCGACGCTGCGACCCGATGGCCAGCCCAATGACCCGACAGCCAACACAAGACCCGGTGGCCCATCTCCCACATTGGCCGCACGACCCATTCACGGTTCACCCTCTTCCCGCCCACGCGACTGTTCACCCCGCGGTCCCCACCGACCTACACAGCCTTCCACCCTTCCCCCTTGGGTAGGAGGGGGGCACGGCCCATATTGCCGAAGAGTCTTTGGCTCTTCTTCTCGGGACGGCGGGACTCGGCTCGCTACAAGTCGACTGTCGGCCCAATGACCTGGCGACCAACCCAATGACCCGACTATCGGCCCAATGACCTGGCGACCAACCCAATGACCCGACTATCGGCCCAAGCACGGTTCCCCAACCCACCCGCTTGTGCATACAACCGTTCAATCATCAATATTTAAATTTAATTCAACAACATGACAACATTCAACATTCAAGTATTCAGCAACTTAATAAATGAAACAATCAGACAACAATGCATATAATTAAATTAAGTTTTTATTTATTAATAAATTACATATTTTATATTTACATTATTACAAATTTACAATTAGATTTAAACAAATTTTACAAAAAAATTAAATTACAATTTTAAAATAATTACAAATTGAAAAATTAAAATATTTTAATTATGAAATATTTAAGTTTGTAAATTTCTCAGTAAATTCTTCAACTTGATCTTGTTCACGGAGTGCAGTAAGCTCCCAGTCTTTTACACACATTAATGCTTCTATTATATCTTCTTTAAGCTTGCATCTTCGATTATCAAGCACGTTGCTACTTATACTGAAAACATGTTCATAAGCTACTGAAGACACTGAAATTGTTAATAAATCATTTTCCTTTATTGATAATATTGGAAAAATCAATGATTGTTGCCTCCACCAATCTAAAACATCAAACGTATTTAAGTTAGAATGTTGAGTAAATAATAATGATTGGTGATTTGTTGCATTAAAAGTAATTAATTCTTGTCTAGATAGTATAGGATTATAATTATATGATGATGATGTTGGAATATCTTCATCAAATCTTGGAT
>JAMKPZ010001383.1:0-63286 GCA_024699675.1 Amphibolis antarctica | reverse complement strand
TTTAAATGTTCAACATAGGTGGAATTCATTATATTTAATGTTAGAAAGTGTATTACCATATGAAATTCTAATAATGTCTTTGTATAATCATCATCATTGTGATGATTATCAAAAATAATTAACTGAGAATGATTTTAAAATTGTAAAATATTTTTTTGAATTTTTAAAACCTTTTTATGATGCAATGGTTAGATTATCAAGAATTTATTATTCTACATCTGTCTATGTGTTACATCATTTATATGATATTTCACGAGTTTTTAATAAATATGAGGCATATTTATTTTTCGAATCAATAGTAAATAACATGAAACAAAATTTTTAAAATATTGGAATAAAATCCCTACATTATATATTTTGAGTGCATGCTTAGATCCTAGGTGTAAAATAAGATATGCTAGTAAATTAATTAGGACAGTACAAATGAATTTAGGTGTAGATTTAGGATTAAATGTTAGTACAATAGAAGAATAATTAAATCAAATGTTTGATTTATACATACAAAGATATGGATTAAGAATAGAACATTCTCTTCCACCAATGTCTACAATACCAGAATCAAATGTTGGACCATCTTTAGATTCTTAGGCATTTTTACAAGATTCAAGATTTGATAAAAACATTCCAACATCATCATCATATAATTATAATCTTATACTATCTAGACAAGAATTAATTACTTTTAATGCAACGAATCATCAATCATTATTATTTACTCAACATTCTAACTTAAATATGTTTGATGTTTTAGATTGGTGAAGGCAACAATCACTGATTTTTCCAATATTATCAATAATGACAAAAGATTTATTAACAATTCCAGTGTCTTCGGTAGCTTGTGAATAGGTTTTCAACATGAGTGACAACGTGCTTGATGACCGAAGATGCAAACTTAAAGAAGATATAATAGAAGTATTAATGTATGTATAAGACTGGAAGTTTGCTGCACTCCGTGAACAAGATCAAGTTGAAGATTTTACAGAGTAACTTACAAACTTAAATATTTCATAATTAAAATATTTTTATTTTTATTTTTTAATTTGTAATTTTTTTAAAATGTAATTTAATTTTTTTGTAAAATTTGTTTAAATGTAATTGTAAATTTGTAATAATGTAAATATAAAATACATAATTCATTAATAAATAAAAACTTAACTTAATTAAATACTTGAATGTAAGATATCACTGCATTATTATCTGATTGTCTCATTTATTAAGTTGTTAAATACTTGAATGTTGAATTAAATTTAAATATTGATGGTTGAACGGTCGTATGCATAGGCAGGCAGGCTAGGGAACTATGCCTAGGCCAGCAACTAGGTCATTGGGTCAGTTGCCGGGTCATTGAGCCAACAACCGACTTGCAGTGCTGGGTCCCGCCCGAGGGGGAAGGTCGGAAGGGCGGAAGGCTGTGTGGGCCGACAGGGACCGCAGGGTGAACGGTCACATAGGCGGGAGGGGGGTGAACCATGAACGGGTCGTGTAGCCAGCGAGGGAGACGGGACGCCGAATCCCGGGAAGAATCGTGTTGGTCAAACTCGTGTCATTGACCAGCACGAATAGTATTTTTTCGTGCCATGTATCATGCCTGGGCTAACTCATTGGTAATGTAGGTCGTGTCGACGAGCCTTCATGCCGTACTGACACAAAAATCGTGTCATGTCGAACCAATATAACACGATTGTCAAGTCTATCCACCAATGGATTGATGGAAGGACACCTCAGATAATGTTGGAATTTAAAAAAACAAACTCCACACATTTTTGCTTAAATATTTTTTTAACATTACCATCAGAAATAATTTAAAATATTAATTTAAAAAGATAGAAGTTTGGTAGAACACGGCCTGAAATTTCTATGAAATTTATCTTATTAAAATTAATTAGTTAAAAAATTTATAAATGATATAAATGTAATTTTTAACATTTTTAAATTTACTAACAAGTTTTTAGTTTCACTTATCATTTGACGTAAATTATTTTTTTCAATATACCTATTCACTTTTGAATTCTTCATTAAAATACCTTACAAACATTGTATGTGTAACATACGTAAATTAAATTTGATATCATATAAATTTTACATTACTAAAATTTATTAATTAATAAAAAAAACTTACAAATAATATAAAAATCTTAATTTAACTCATCGACGTAAAACCATTTTTTTCAACAACACGCTCACTCCACACACACACACACACACAAGAAACAAGATAAATTTTGTAAGTAGAATATCACCTAAGGAATATGATCTCCCCAGGTCGACTTATTTATAGTTGAGCCTTCTGTTTTACAACTAAGGAACATTACAGTTATGACAAAATGTATAACAAGTTCGTTACAGGGATCTAAGTGTGGGCTCCTAATACAATATCTTTCTCTAGGGCATACTATAACCTGCCTGTACCAGGTATGCATTCCAATTCAGATCACAATTTGTGTATAGAAAGTGTTTTTACCATGTATGCAGCAAGGACAACTGATCTGTACAACAAGGGCCCAAAAAATCTACAAGCATGAGTGCATTATTGCTCTTGGATTTGATCGGGGTTAATAACAAATCCAACTGGAAGTGCTTTTCCACCAGTGATACTTCTTCTGGAACCAGTCCGGTTGATCACTGGCTGAACATGTGGAGGTATGGGGGTCTCAGGTGAATGGCCAGAAATGCAGAGATTGCCAGAATCATCCTGATCCCAGAAGACTTCTACCATGAGACCTCCCGGGTTCTCAGGGGATTCTGTTCCAGGGATCCCGATAAATCTAGCCCCCTTTGGTATCTGAACATGATCGTCAGGATGTGTATACATTGAATTAGTTACGAATATAGTTATGGCAATAAGCTGAAGATTGAAGTACAGGACTCAATTTAAAGATTACCTGAATAGATATTCCTGAAGTCAAATTTAGTGTCTCCATTAGTCCTTCTGCAGCAGCACTTTCCAGTTCTGCTTGCTTTGCAATGTTAAGAAACACTTCCTCTAGAGTCGTTAAACCAAGTTGAATGTCTGAAATTCCAAACTCCCTTTCTCGGTCTTGAAGCTCGGAAAAGAATTTCTGTAATTGCAAGTGCAAAAACAGGTTTTCCATGCATAAGAATAATGATTCATTTTAAGATAAAGAAAATTGAATGTGATCAGTTCACTATTACTTACTGTCAGGAGTCCCTCCTTCTCGCGAGGGATGATAAATGTCAAGAATCCTCTTGTTTCTTCTTTGGGAACCACATCTAAATGCTGCGAATAATTATGCTGTCAAACAACATATGATTTTATGGGAAATGAAAAGTTAGGAGAGCATTCAGTGTTGGCTTACATATTTAAAGAACTCCTTCACTTGCTCAATATGATGCTGGTTTCCAGCGTTTTCACTGTTTGTGTTTGGCGTCTGATTTGGAAGGCTACCAAGGAAATTTACGTTTGCAACATAGCCGGTTCCGAATCTTGACTTCAATCTAATTGAAGTTCCAATGCACCGAAGCTTCCCCTTGGCCATTATGGCTATACGATCACTCAAAATGTCAGCTTCTTCCATTGAATGCGTTGTCAAAATGATGGCACGCCCTTTCTTTGCATCCTCTATGATGTCCCACACATGCCTTCGAGTAATTGGATCCATTCCAGTTGTCTGCATTTTAAGTAAGAATCATCTAGCGTTCATCTTTACAAGTAGGAATACATGGACAGAAACAACCATAACTAGAACTTAGAAGATGGTTGACAGCTTAACAAGAATTTAGTAACATGTACCGTTGGAATTTCTGTGCCACATTAACATGAATAGGCTAACCATGCGAACAAATTGAACCGTTGTTTGGAGTAACGCAAGCTCAAGTCTTGCAGCTATAAATTTGGTGCACATTGTCACACTTAAATTAAAAATGAAAACAAGAAATCATAATTTTTCTATGTTTTTGGATGAAATATGGAGAAATGAGAAGAAATATTACATAGATTCTCATGTTTGCATGTCATTACGATGAAAAAAAAAGTAAAAATTCAGTTTACTAATAAATTTAAATTGAAAATCCCAGTGACTAATGGAATTTCATCAGGGGCATCTTTGAAATAAGATGTGTAATTTAATAACATTTTTCTCTTCACTTTTGAAGAAAAAGTAGATGATTCTATTTTCTCTCAATTTCTCTCTTGTTCTCTCCATCTCTCGTTCACTTAATACCTAAAAAAGAGAGTTTTATCTCCATCACCTTTTTTTCTTTTCATTTCTCTGATTCCAAAACAGCTTTAAAGATCAAAATCTGACATAAATTTCTGACATGGTTCTTTATGTGCAAGTGTATATATGAAAAAATGTACATTTGTCACACTTACTGGTTCATCCAAGAAAACCAATTTTGGATCTCCTATAAGCGCAATAGCAACACTGAGCCGACGTTTCATCCCTCCACTGTAGCTACCTGCTCTAACTTTGGCTGCCTCAGTCAATTTCACTTCTGACAGAGATCTCTCAGTGACCTAAATTGCCATTGAAAGCACTTCAACAGTAAACAGCAAGGTTCGGTACACCATTGGAACATAAATACTCTTGCTAGACAAGTCTGTTGAATTCTGAATTCCTAATATTAGTGGTGAAACGCATTATAGGGTACTAGAGGCTACCGTTTTGATGGTAGATGGTTGCAAGCCTTTGATGCTAGCAAACAAATGCATGTGCTCTTGTGCAGATAAAGCATCCCATAAAATATCGAACTGCACATATAGAAAGTGTATATGTAATTGTTGTATTGCTTGTTTGGATAAATCTATGAATTTGATGACTTTATATCGACATGTTTCTATAGTGAACATACCTGCGGACAAACTCCAATAATCCTTCTTATGTTAGACATACCAACCAGGCTCCTAATGGAATATCCATAAATTAATGCTGATAAAAGTGTACAAACTGGTCAGTATGTTTCCAATTCAAGTACCAAAAAAATCAAATCAAACATAGGTAACCATCAAGGGAAGAAAATGCTACCATCTCCACAGGTTACTGGTGTGATGCCAGTCAGACAATTAATTACAGTCGTTTTCCCAGCACCATTAGGTCCAAGAAGGCAAAATAGCTGATTCTTTGCAAAATTCACCCATACACCCTGAAGATATCATGAAACGAGCAACAAAAAGATTCTCTAGTCAAACATCCAAGTCCAACATGCTGGTTTCTTAGTATGAGACTTATTGATACTGGTTGCATACCTTGACAGCATGGTATGGGGAAGTCTTCCGACATTTACAGCAACCGATATTTGTTGCACCAGCATATGTTTTCCTAAGTCCACGCAATTGAACAGCAACGTTGGGATCAAGCTCGGTTTCAGTTGCTTGATGTTTAACAGTTGTTTCTTCTACAAGGACATCTTCATCATCTGGAGTGACATCCTCGAGTGGTGGAATTGAGCTCATGCAGCTACATAAACCTCCTTCTGAGGCCAAAAAAGGAAGCAAGTGATTCAAGAAGCTAGTAAGCTTATCCATTCATATTCTATACAAATGCACAGTATAAGGCATTGAAATCCTTTTGCTTGTAAATGCATATCATGTGAAATAATGAACTTCAAAAGATGGGAAGAAGGGCACACCTTCAACCTTATTTCCACCTCTTCCCGTCCAGTATGATGGATTCAAAAAATAAAATACTGATTTCCTAACTCCATTTGCATTGGGTACGATGTTATCGAAGTAAATTGCCAAGAAGAACCACACAAAGAATGTGGTTATAAGCCACTTGAAAATGTCCTCCTGTTACCAACATAACCAAAGGATCAGCAGGATGAAACATATCACAGGATCTTCAATGAATGACCTAAGTAATGAGATGACATGATTTGGCTTGGCAAGTTTGACATACTAATGTTATCACACAACTAGGATCCCTCGGAGGGCATTCTCCACGCATGCTCCAGCTGATGCCCCCATCTTCAGGTGTTGCAGTTGCGTCCCCAAGGATAATGATGGCTTGTGCAAAAAGGTTGGGAGGAAATATAGACCAAATAAATTGAAATCCTTCGGAAAAATCGTCGCTATAAGGAAATCCAAAAATGGTAACAAGCTGCAAAAAGTAAAAATGTTAATAGAAATACAGTGGAATGTCACTGCTCAAAAAAAAAAATGCAATGTCAAATGCCACGAAGTAATTTGACGACAAACCTGAGTCAAAAAGCCAATTATGAATATGGAAAATCCAACAGTTGTGGCTGATGCTGACTTGCTGATGAAAGTTGAAATCATGAAGGCAAATCCAAGCTGCAAATAACAGTAACATAATGAAACTACTTATATTATAAAATTCCTAAAGCAAGTTGTAATCAAATAAAATATTACCATGTTCAGTTGGAAGAGAAAGAACGCGAAGAATAAGATTCCAAAACTGTTATTCAAGAAAAAGTCAAATTGAAACATCATCCCAAATAAGACAGTGAACAGTGCTGCCAACAGTGTCAGGAAAGCCTCCCAAGCAAGCCAAGACAACCAGTAGGCAGATTCGTAGAGACCCATGATAGACATCACCTACACATTCCCAAAGAATGTTGGAATTTGGCAGGCTTGTCATAATAAAATCGAAGAAGATGCATGAACATCATACCTGGCGAAGTTTGAGTTCTTTTTCAGTGACCAAAGAACTAATCTGAAACACAAAACCAAACATGGCAATGGCAAGGAAAAATGTTGGTCCAGCAGTTCCAACAGCAGAAAAGGTTTCTACAGCAGGGTGTGCAAATTCTTTAAGCCCAACGGTCCAACTGAATTTTGGGTCTGCACAAAGATGATTTGATTACTCAAAAAGACTGCAGAAAAATCCCTATCAAGATGGAAACTTTAAACCGACAAATATGAACTCCCGAAAATACCCAAAGATGCGCACAAATCACACGGTCCCATAGCGTCTCGAACTCGAGACCCGATGTCTCTTAATGACAAATAATTAATTATCATAAGCATAACCACCTATTGAAATCCTCTTACAAAACTGAACCATGATTCATCTCGCCCCACTTTCTTTTAAAATAACAAAGAACACCAATCACTGGAGAAAGGGGATATTATTCACACATTGAAATGGTGTAAATTGATTACCTCCGATAAGAAACCTTGCAATCTCACGTTCTGCAGCAAGTTGAAGAGGGACTTGGAATTTAAAAGTGGGGTCTTCAAATTTTCCTCTCCTGAATAACGGGGTGGAGTTCGTTTGAATCCCATAGCTTATGACCGTACTGCTCTTCTCGACGAAATGAATAGCGCCTGGGCATCGCATGGGATTACGTAGAAGCCAAGCATCTACCGCATCAGTAGAAGTGAAGGACAATACCTGCAGATATATCAGTTGGGTAACTGTCACGGAATGACAAGGACACAACAGCAAACCACCCAAACGCCTATGACATGTTTGGTTGGACGTTTCGATGGATTGTATTGAGTTTTACTCTTTTAGGAATTACATAATTTATAATAAATAATAATAATAATATTTAAAAAAATTATAATAAATAATAAATAAATAAAATAAAAAAATAATGTATATTATTTATTATAATAATATGATGATAATTTTTTTAAAAGTTATGATAAATAGTAAATAAAATATATAATATTTATTTTATTAACGTGATGATATTTTTTGTTGAGAATTGTGATGATAGTATTTTAAAAAAAATTATCACATGAATAATAAAAATTATTTGATAAATGATATTATAAAATATGACAGTACATAGTAAAAAATATAGTTACATAATGATAAATATATATACAAACACCTGCCTATATTTATGTAAGTGTTTATCACTAGGTAATCACATTATTCACTATACATTATAACGTTTTACAGTATTATTAATCAATCAACTTTTACATTATTTACTATTTATTAAATATGATAACTTTCAAAAAAATATTATATCATAGCTTTCAAAAAAAATACAATCATTACATTAATATAATAAATATTATTTATTATTTTATTCATTATTTATCACAATTTTTAAAAAATAGAGACAGGTGGACGTTGAACAATACCTATCAGCATCATTTTGCAAAATCTAAAAAATAAGCATTTTTTCGTTTACTTCCCGTCGATTCTCCGACTCCGAATCGGTGTGAAGCTTTTCTATTTACGAAAATGCCCCGAGTCCATGCAAATATTACAATCAATGCAAACGAAAATTAGTTTTTGTCATCATTAATTTTAATATTAGTACTATAAGCTAAATTATTCTTGACAAGGGATACTTATTTTAAATTTTAATAGTTGTTATTGTCAACTAATATAAATTCTATTAATTACTAAAAAATTCATAATGTATTTATAACACAATAAATACTTTACCACTAAAGTGATATCTTAATGATTGAAAATTTCTTATTAATTTTATGATCTCATATTTTAAACTTTGTAAATGTAATAGAATTGTCTAAAGATAATAATTAAAAGAAAAACACAAGGGTTACTTTAATAATATAATCTTTACTTCCATTTAACATTCTAACTATCTCATCCAAACATTACCATTATCAAAAACTCAAATATATTGAATCCATGCAAAAATACTAGTACTATATATCAAAAACAACAAAATTTCAATAAATTGAATTTTGTTAAGGAGAGTCAAATCTCATCCGTGAACGGGTACTTCCACAACACGTCTCCACGGAAAAACCAGATTCGAAAATTCAGGAACCTCAAGAACACACACACAAAAGCTTACGATCCAAAAAAAACCAAAAAAAAAAAAAAAAAACAGAAGAGGAAAATGTTGGGGTAAACCTTCTCTTCTGGGATCGGTCTGCCGGGATTATTGCTCCTGATGGCGGCGGCGATGTTAGCGACGTTGGAGCTGTCGTTCCCGCTCCAGAGGAAGTCGTAGCAGGGGACTTTGGTGTAGTACTTGTCCTCACAGGGGGGGATGGGGGGGTCGACGTTTGCGGGGGGATCGACGACATTGGAGTAGGCAGGGACATCCGACACCCTGGATTGGTTGGCCTCATCGATGCAGAAGATGAGGAAGATGAAGAAGAGGGAGGAGAAGAGCTGGACGAAGGCCGACTTCCGGTTCCGCCATGTCACTATGGCGTTCTTCCTCGTCAGCGCCGTCAGCTGCTGCCAGAAAAGCGGGAAGCCCTGCCGCAGCTCCATCGGTCGGCCAAGCCCGGCACCGGACCCGAGGGTTTCCTTTGCTTCCTACGGTGGAAAAGGAAGAGAATCGGTAACGGAGGACGAATGGACGATGCTTCGGTTTCGCGGAGAGGCGAAGGACCGGCACTTTATAAGCGTTAATGTCATCAGCGCCAATAGCACGGTGGTCGGTTGCGATCACGTACTTTACTTTTTTTTAATAATTATTAATTTGAATTTTTCATAACCACATTTTTTGCGACCTATTAATATTTTCATTGATTCAAATTTTTTTTATTTTTCATGTACCATTAGGTGATTTTTATGTTTTCATTATTAATAGAAAATGATAAAAAATAAAAAAAATTTAACTATTATTTTTACTCACGTAATTTCACGTTTATTTAGAAATCACAGACACCATCATAATTAATTGTATTCCAATTTTTATATCGGTTTTTTTCGATGACACGCAAGCAATAAAAGTGACATGTAACTAATTCGATACTTTCCAGAAAAATATTTATCTAAATAACTGGTTTTAGTTTTTTTCGAAATATTAAATAACTGATTTTAATTATTTATTTTAATCTTTAACATCTAATGGTATTTTTTTTTTCTTAATTTCGAAAACGTTCGTACCGGAGACCATCGAATTAAAAAGTTGAGGAGTGCTTGCGAAATGCAAATTGAAAATATTATTACCTGGAAAAGAATTGAAATTTTCTCCCACGAACTTAAGTTGAAATTTTTTTAGTAAAAAATATTTTTTCTTGATTTTAAAATAAAGATTTCTCAGTAAAGTAACGAAAGTTAAGTAAACTTTTGTTATTATAAATGAATATTGAAGTAAAACTCTGACAGAAATCGATATTAATATAGCTCGCAATCGACGTGTACAGTAACTTGATAAAGAAGAAAAGACGTGCATTTCACGTATGATTTTTCCCTGGACGTGGACGTACAAATAAACCGTACCAAAGTGCTTACCTGATAAGCTTTGAAAATCACATTAAAAATCTTTTTTTTTTCTCGTGTGAAGGTAAAAAAGTCAAAGCCTCGAATTGAAAGAAACAATTTCAAAACTTTGTAACATGCAACGAACCTTTGGGTTAACCTTCTTCAAGATCCAAATCATGGTTCCGTTTGATTACGGCTTCTTCGATGTAATTAAAAATCACTTTCACAGTTACAATAATACAGAAGTTTTTAATATAGTTTTTTCATATATTTTTATTATAATATTTAATCACATTAATATTAAAAAATATATTATTTCATAGATTTTATTTAAATATTTAAAAAAATATAAATATTATAAATATAAATTATCGTTGTCTTGCCAAATAGTCTAAAAATTAATATATATTTTTCTTATTTAACAGTCTAAACAGAACTTCAAAACTTATTTTTCAACATCACGGAAAAAAGTCCACACGGAGCCGCATCTCCCTTGGCATGTAAGTTTCTTGGGGACGAAGGAAAAAAATAATTGAAGGTTTCGAAGTTGACTTTGAAAATTTTCGATTTTCTTCACAGTTTTTGGTAGATGTCTTTGACAGTACAGATTTACAAGTAAAAAAGCGGATTTGCAAGGTATTTGCCGATTCCGTACGGTTTATTTCGTATGTGAAATTTGATAATACAGTTAAAATAAAATTATTGGTTTAAATAGAATTTGCAGAGTGATCAAAAATTTTACGATTTTTATTATGTTGAAATAAATGTAAAATTATGATATGTTGAAACTTTTGTATTTTTGTTTTTTTTTTAAAGCACCATTAGTCTTCATCGGCCAAAGTTGTTAGAGTTTTGGTATTTATGGCAGGACAAGTAAATAACGACGTGTGGAAGTCTCGATGTGATTGCGAGAGAAGAAACATGCAAAGTTCGTATTATTGAAAATCATAATAAGCAGAATTTTAGGAGCATGGTGATTGACATAATAGTGTCCAAAATTGGTAGAAAAAGAAGTGACTTTAAAGATTGATGTAAAAAGAGAAATTAGATATTAGGACATGACTTTTACACAAATTTAGTAGTCAATCTCTCGTGTACTCATGTCAAGTTGAAAATAAAGATTGAAAAATGATACTTTATTTTTTGAAAAATCGTAAATAATACGTGAAAGACGGTGATATTCATCAACATCAATGTCGATCCAAGAAAAAAAGAAAAAAAAAGAGTTGTAATCGTTCATCCATGTAGCCATCGTGCAAATCACTCGTAAGGATCAATCTTGTAAATATCGTAAATTATATAATTATTTTTTTATTTTAAATTCACAGACCACATAAATTTCACGATTTACTTTTACTTTTATTAATTTATCGACGTTATGAATTTCATGGTTAATCACGTTAACACATGGAAAACAAATTCCGTACGTTGTTTTGAACACTCACCACGAAATTTCCATCCTACTGGTAAAAAAAAAGTCAATGGACTCGTTTGGTCAAACTTCAAATTTAATTTTATATAAATTTTTAATTTATATAAATTATTTTTATCACATTAATTATTATATAACTTTTAAAATTAGTTAAAACTCTCCTCGAAGCTAATATCATTGTAACTAATTACATTATTTAATCAATAAGTTCAACAATACTATATCATCTTCAACCTAAAAAAAACAAGATATCCATGAAATTGCCAGTGCAGCTTGTGCGACTAAGTTACGTAGAAATTAGGTTTTTGTTTTTTATCTTAACTTTTAAAAGTACTTTTAAGTGAATGATAATATATATATTTTCTAATTTATTCTTTTTATTATCAAAATTACTTTTCTCTTCTTCCATCTTAAAATTATTTTCCTAAAAATTACTTTTTCCACTTCTAAAAATTAAGAGTAACCGTATTGTTTAGATTACAGTCAAATTCGTAAAAATTACTGTGTATCAAAGTCAAAATTCTTGTCTTCTAAAGTCTAACTGTTTTTTTCCAAATAATTAATAATGCTTTCAATTTACCGTGTTGGCGTGTGCTTCTCTTTTCTTTCTTTTTTTCCTAATTTTGTTTTCAAAGTCATACACATATATCCTCTCTTCTTTTCCACTGGTTAGAAAATTTAACAATGGTTATGGTGTCCTTCTATTTATGTATTTAAGATCTAAATTGAGACTTCTGCTTTTATTTCTTTTCCACTTTTTAGAGGTTATTTTCCCTTGAATAATTTTTTGACTTTCATTTGTAGTCACGCAAATGAAAGTTTCTTCTCTTCTAATAGAAATTTTTCTTATCTCTTATTTTCCATTTTTATTTCTTTTTCTATTTTTAAAGTTTTCGTATGCTTTTTTTAGGTAATCAAGTACATTGAACTTTTTTAGTTTTTATTTATTTATTATTATTACTTCTGACGAAGTGTTTTTATACGTGCTTAGAAATTAAAGGCCCGGTAATCATATAATTTTTATAATCAAATAATTACAAAGACATAATATTTATTTTTGTTCTAAATATTTTATAGTAAGTAATTTTTGTTATATTTTAATCATTGATTTTTAAATAAAAAATCTTAATATAAGAAAACTAGATTAAATTAGATTTTTAATACACAATTGATGGATATGAAACTAGAAGTATTGAGATTAATAGGATAAGGGTCAAATTGTTATTTTACCCTAACTTCATAAATATGAAACTCGAAGTATTAAGATTAACGAGGTAAGGGTAACTTACAACATTGTCAAATGAGTTGTCTTGCATTATCTTGTTAGATATGCTTTCAAGACTCACTTTCATAACACTCACTCTGATACCAAATGAAAACGAAGCCCCTAATCTAATCTTTAATCATTACTATTAAGTGGTATTTGTAGATCTAAAAGTTAAGACATAAAAGAGAAAGTAATAGTCATAAAAGGTAAAGCAAGCTCGAAGATCACTTGAAAGAAAATCAATGAATATATATTAAGGGTTTCTACAATTACAACATAATTTTGAATAATCCAAATCTATCAAAGACAAATATATGAAATACATCAAGAAGAGTAATATAACAAGAACACAGAAAATGTTAAATACATCTTAAATATTATTAAAATGTTAGAAATAAATATAGTAAAAATGTTAGAAATAAATATAGTAAAAATAATAAACCTTAAATGTTATTGAATTATCAATCTCTGTATCATTGAGTTACAAAGCATCTTATGAAAAATCAACATCTACGTCTTATTTATAAAATTGATACGTCAAATATGAAAAATCAACATCTTATTTATATTAACAACATACCTAACTTAACAAATATAAGACTCTTTCTCACACAAATTGACGTATCGTTCACATCATCGATGTACTAAAATCCAGACAATAATCTTTTCTTTCACAATTACAGCACAGCCATATAAAGTTCAAAAACCTTGTGAATTAATTTTGATATATCACTTAATTAACGTATCTAAGGACACCAACCCAGATGAATGAAATAAAAGCCGAGGATTCCCAAATATTTTCAAGCACGAAGATAAAGATTAATACAATAATACGTCATGCAATGTTTTTTTTTTTTTGAAAAAAAAACGGTGTACCACATCAAATCAAGAATTTATGGGCTCACAAACCTTTTTAATTAACATTTTATTTTATTTTATTTTATTAGAGGTCAAAGTGGTCCCAACTCCAAGCACAGGCGTGTCACATTAAGATTTTTATTTTTAAAAAGTATAAAAAAAATAAAAAAATAATAAATCTAATTTTACACTATTACAAACCTCCTTGAAAGACTAATACCTGTTCTGACCCAAATTAATTGATTACGAGTAAATATATGTGAATTAAATTTAATATTATATTAAAAATTTTGTCATGAAATCAGTTTTTGAAATTAATTCATCTAAATAATAGGTGTTAACGTTGACATTTTACACGTGATGATGATGCACAGGATGCATTTATAAAGTTAAAATTGGTGTTATTTTCGTGATAAAGTTAAAGTTGAAATTATAAAATAATTTATGTGATAAAAGTTTATACGTTCAAATCTGTATAATAATAATGATATTAGAAGTGATTTTAAAAGTTAAAAAACACTAAAATCAAATGAAATCATAGCTAATTACAGTGGACATGTTTTTATATAAACTTCTCATTCCTACTTTGCCATGATCAACCCTTTTTCTTTAATTAATCAAACTGCTCTCTTCTAGTTTTAAAAAAAAAACATTTGAATGATAAAGTATAATTGAATGAATAATAATTTATAAAATATTTCTTTTAATATATTAAGACTATTCTCTTAACACATGATACTTCAAATAATTTCTTCATTTCATCTATCCTATTTTAATTTGAATTCCATGAATGATACCTTTTTATAATTTCTCCATTATTATTGCTTATTATAAATCTTAAACATTTAAAAGTCCTGGTTTTTATGAATTTTATCTACATCTAATAATATGCATTCATCATTATTCTTCTTTTTGTCGAACCCACGTTTTGTATATTCAATTTTTGACTTAATTTATCCAAATCCTTTAGAATCGGTAGTGCCACTCTATAATCTTAGTTTAAAAATAATTTCTAACTTAGTTTCATCAACTAAAGTTTATGTCATCCGCGAATCGATGTAAATTTACATTCATTAAAAATACTTTAGATTTTATTTGAAATCATTTTTAACGTTATTATTACAATACAAATTTTAATATATAAATTTCTATCATTTTAATTACATTACCATGTAGTTTCAATTCTATTTATAAAAGTAGTTTTAGCTTCAACATTATTTAACTCCAAAAGTTAACTGAAGTTGACCTTAAATGTGATTTTAATTTCTCTTCTTATAATTTTAACACTATTATATAATTACTCTTTTATTGCATTAATATTATTAATCTAAGATATTAATATATCTTCTTTGCACCTTTCCTTCACTTGTTAATATTTAATTTCTTGTTTCATTTTAATGAATCGTTCACTATCCCTACTTCCTCGTGTGGAAAAAAATGATTTTTAGGTGAATAATTTTGAGATGAGATAAGAAAAAAGAGTAATTTTGATATTATAAAAAGTAGATTAAAGAATTAAAATGTTATCGTGAAAATAGAAGTACTTTTAAAAGTTAAAAGTAAGGATAAGTCATGTTCTTTAATCTTTTGATTATGTTATCTCTTATGATTGAGTAGCTTTTATTTATATCAACTTTACAAAAATACATATCATATGAATACTCGTTTTCTTTAAAAAGCACTACATAATATCTTATTACAACAAGGACAGTTTCTAGAAAAAACAGTTTTGATTTTTTAAAATAAAAAATAAAAAATAAAAAATAAAACTCTACCTGTTGAAATTATAATTAAAGTTAAACTTTAGTTACTATTATTACAAAACGTTTAGTTATTTGTTAAAAATAGATACAACATCAATTATGTATAGTAAAAAAAATTAGAATTACAAGTAAACAAACATTACCTGAGATTTTGATTAATAACCATCATAAATTAAGTGAGCCTAAAATTTACTTTTTTAAAAAAATTAAATTTCGAGATGAATTTTTTTTTATATTTATCTTTTAAAATTTTCTATTTTTATTATATTATTTATTAAAATATATATTTCAAAATCTCTTGCAAATCTCAGGTGCTACGTAGCTCCTGAGCTCAACGGAAGCGAATCGCTGGCGACAATGCAACATTCGATCGTGCACTTGCAATGATGTCATTGCTCTTGCCGTTCGTTGTCTACCATTGTATCTGATGCTGTCGGCGTGTTTCTCCACTGTTGATCGCTTCTTGATGTTCTTGGTGGTGTCGCTGAGGATGGCAAGTGAAGGTGTGTGGTTCGCCCTGCACAGTTCTCCTTCGATGGGTTGACGGCAACCCAATACGGTGGGTTAGCAGGCAGTGACATGGATTTGATTTAGCTAGAGTGTAGGATTTCTATGGAGTACGAGTTGTGATTGCCATGAACAAGCAAGTGCATTGTGAGGGAGATGTTTTGCGCTGGCATCGATTGCGGGTGGTGAGGGAGTAAATGGAACGACGCCTGCTGTCGCTACTGAACTCCACGCTTCGCCTCAACGAGATCAAGAAGGTTCATGCCATTGTCACCAAGTATGATACCAATGTCACCCATCTTCTCGTGAAGCCCCTCCTAAATCATCCACGTACTATTCCCTATGCCCTGAAGGTGTTCGACACGATTCCAACTCCGGATCCCATGCTCACCAATTCCATCGTGTCTTCCTGTTCCAAGCTTGCTCTGCATACGGAAGCCTTGGAAGTGTACTTTTCGTCGCACCGTAGAAAAACCCGACTTGCGTTTTTCACTGCTCCACCCGTGGTCAAGGCATGTGCTCTGTTGCCGGCTTTCCGCGAGGGTATACAGGTCCATTCCCTTGTTGTGAGTGATGGGTCCTTCTCCAATTCTTTCATTCAGGCCGCTTTGATTGATTTCTACTCAAAAAATGATGATTTGGTTTCCGCCAGAAAGGTTTTTGAGTTGGTTGTGGCGAAGGATCCTGTCATCTACAACTGTTTGTTGTCTGGGTATTCTAAGGCTGGACAGGTTGCGGCTGCCCGACAGTTGTTTGATGAAATGAGGGAGAGAACTTTGGTTACTTGGAATTCGATGATATCTTGCTACGCTCATAGTGAAGATGTTGTGGAGGGTCTGAATTTGTTTCAGAGGATGCAGTTGGAGAATGTGGAGGCCAATGAGGTCACTCTTGTTACGGTGCTGTCGATGTGTGCAAAACTGGGTGACCTGCAATTGGGTTTGAAGATAAAGAAACAGATCGACGGACATGAACGACGCAAGGACTTGATTGTGCAGACTGCAGTGCTAGAAGTTCTTGTGAAAGGTGGGGCTGTTGATGAGGCGAGGAAGGAGTTTGATCAGATGGAGCGCAGAGATGTAGTTGCCTGGACTGCAATGATTTCTGGTTATGCGCAGAATGGTAGACCAAATGATGCACTTGAGCTTTTCGAGAAGATGAGATTAGGAGTCATGCCAAATAAGATCACACTTGTGTGTGTGCTTTCAGCCTGCAGTCAATTAGGGTCTGTAGAAGTTGGAGAACGCATTGGAAGGTTTGTGGAGAGCCAAGGGTTTGCATCTAGTGTTTATGTTGGGTCTGCTTTGTTGGACATGTATTCCAAGTGTGGCAACATCAGCAAAGCCCACAAGGTCTTCAATGAGATGCCATGTAAGGATGTTGTTTCTTGGAACTCAATGATCAGTGGATTGGCATATAATGGGCTAGCAAAGGAGGCAATTAATTTATACCAAGAGATGTTAAAAGCTGAAGATGTCCAACCCACAAGTATCACATTCATTGGGGTTTTGACTGCCTGCACTCATGCTGGTTTTGTTGATTTGGGAGTTGAATACTACAACAGCATGAAGCCGATTCATAACATCGCACCAGACGTCGAACACTCTGCTTGCATAGTTGACCTTCTTTGTAGATCCGGAAGACTGAAAGACGCCTACAGCTTCATCTGCAAGATGGAAGTGGAACCTAACGTTGTGATTTGGGGCACCCTCCTAAGTGCCTGCCGGATGCAGTCAAATGTAGAACTTGCCGAACGTGCAATGGAGAAGCTGCTCATTTTGGAGCCTGACAATTCAGCAAATTATGTTCTTTTAGCCAGCATATATGCCAGTGCACGGAGGTGGGGAGATGCGGTCGGGATGAGAAACTTGATGAAGAACAGGAGCGTTTCTAAGCTTGCAGCTTACAGTTGGATAGAATTGGATAACGTTGTCCATAGGTTTCTGGTGGGAGACACATCCCATCCCATGTCCGATGACATCTACGATGTTATACATGTATTGGGATTACATCTGAGCCGGCATGCTCCTGACCCAGATCCGGATGAACTAGAATTATTGTGGAAAACATGTTAGATCATACTGACAGATAATAAAGAACACCACTAATGGTTTTATTGGTTTATGTGTGAGTTTGTTTTTTCCTTCTTTTTTTCTTCCTTCATTTTGTAAGTACCACCCGAGAAAAACAATCAAAGTTAAAATTGCCAGTAAGCAGTAAATCCATACATAAACTTTCAAATAAATCACTACAGTATTGTATTCGAGATTAATATCAGGCTTCATCGCAATTCAATCTGCCAACATCCAAGATAGAATGGGAAAGCTACATAGGATGAAGCGAACGATGAGGGATTCGACTGAAGGATTAGCACGGCAAAGAAGCATAAAAAAAGCCGAATCCAATTGATAGGATGCGCGATTATAACCTTAAAAAAAAAAAAAATCCAAAGTCAAATTGACAATGTGTGTGATTAAAAGACGCTTAAAGAATCAGGTAATTTACTGCAACAAATAGTACCGAAACACCAAATCATACGAAATAAATTGCAAAGATCACGAAACTACCGATCCTACTAGTAAATTTTCTAGTTTCATCCCTTGTTGAAAGAAGGAAGATTAGATACATTCAAGGAAGGAATGATACAAAGCCAAAGCTTGCCCGCTATAACATTAACCCAGTGAGTAGCTTTTTATACAGACTGAAGGAAGCATATTCATCGTCCCAAGCACATCTTCCCGAGCAGGAAAACATTGACTACAATCCTGGTAGCGAACTTCAGTAGAATTTGGCAATTAGTGGTGAACACAATAAAAGACCCAACAGACTTTTTGTCTGCTGAAGATCTCATCTTCTTAATCCCATGATTACTGACGTTTTTAGCCATTACATGCTTTATATCATATCCCTGCCTCCTCGAGATAATGATCAATCTCAAGAAAAACAACAGGTATTTAACTTCCACATGCCATGCATTCTTCCCTGTTCTCCAAGGAGCAAACAACTTGAGCCATTTTTGTTTCTAAATCCTCTGCAAGTGTCTTCTTCTTCTGCATAGATGTGTACATTGAGCACGGATATTTTAAGTAAAAGATTTACACTACAAGTGCCAACAATGTTTACCTCAATGACACTGGTGTCGACAGTGAACTTGATTGCATCAGCTGCAGCCCTAGTGCGTAGATAATACATTCCAGTTTTTAGTCCCTGAAATTAGGTTTGCAGATTAAAATCAATATGCTGGTCCAACTACAACAATAATTATAATCATGCAATGAGAATACTACACCTTTGACCAAGCATAGAAATGTAAGGAAGTCAATTTCCCATGGTTAGGCTGGTCCATATGGATGTTCAAACTTTGGCTCTGATCTATGAAGCAACCACGGTCAACAGCCATGTCAACCACTTGCCTTTGCTTGATCTCCCACACAGTCCTAGTAATGATCATGTCTAAAATAAGATCGTTTACCATATAAAACTAAGGATCAAAAGCAAACAAATGACTATTGCACAACGTTCTTACTTATAAATTGCTTTCAACTGATCAGAAACTTCTGGAATTCTTTCAACCGAACCATTATGGTATATTATTTTGTTTTTCAGCGTAGGTGACCAGAGACTCATCTCAGTTAGATCATGTAACAAGTGCTTGTTCACTACAACAAATTCACCACTGAAATATGGAAGGTTATATCCTAACGTAACTGAAATCTAGCAGACCTTGCAATAATAGTTTCAGATTAGAAACAAACCTTAGAACCCTACGACTGTAGATGTTTGATGTGTAAGGCTCAAAGCACTCATTGTTGCCAAGAATCTGGCTTGTAGAGGCTGTCGGCATTGGGGCTATAAGAAGAGAATTTCTCACGCCATTTTTAAAAATCATTGCTCTTAATGAGGGCCAATCCCAACGATCAGAAGGTGCAACATTCCACATATCAGGTTGAAGAACTCCCTATGGTGGAAACATTCCAGAACAATTTAGAGACAATTCAGGGACGATTCCAGGACCCTATTCAATGAAACGATAAGAAAATAGACCTTGCTCACAGGGCACCCTGGATAGGACTCATAAGGACCTTCCTTTGACGCAAGCTCACATGAAGCTTTTAGAGCATGGTAATATATAGTCTCAAATATATCTTTGTTCAGCTGTTGAGCCTGTCATACCAGGTAAGGTTGACAAATATGCTTACCCACAAGCATAAATTAAAAGGAATGGCTTGAAGTGTGAATCACCTCCAGTGAATCAAATGGCATGCCAAGCAAGATAAAAGTGTCTGCAAGACCCTGAACTCCTATACCAATCGGCCTGTGCTGAAGATTTGATCTCCTTGACGTTTCAACTGGATAGTAGTTTACATCAATTATTTTATTGAGGTTTGCAGTAACTATGGCAGTAACCTGTTTATGTTAAAAGCAAAGCATTTAGCCTACCAAATGGGGAAAAAAATTCAATAGATAATAGCATGTTTGTATGCAGAAATTGAGCACAGCTGAACATAAATATGAAATATCTAAAAGACAAGTTTAACAAACCTCTGCCAATTTGTCAAAGTCAAAATATCTGTTCTTAGATCCAATGCTGCCAACTAACTTAGATGGTTGTGACTCCATAGAGACTCCCTGCAAAAAAGGCAAGAAATTAAATGACAAGACAGTAGTTATCAGGATAATACAAAAATTCACAATTACTTTCTCCCGAACATATCGTGGCAAGGCAATGGATGCCAAGTTGCAAACAGCTGTCTCATTGGGACTAGTGAACTCAAGAATTTCTGTACATAAGTTGGAACACTTGATTGTCCCGAGATTTTGTTGATTACTTTTTCTGTTACACGTATCCTGCAAGCAAGAGGTGCAACTATAAGACACTGAACTACATGATTCTGAGATGCCTTGGAAGAAACTAATAATACCTTGAAGAGCATATAAGGTGTTCCAGTCTCCACTTGAGACTCCAATATCTTAAACCAAAGATCATGAGCTGAAACAACTTTCTTGGCCTTTCCCTGGATATCAGATAAGTGATGTATTCATTGGCCATTCAATCATGAATATAATCATTTGCTATTGCAAACACACTTACTTGTTTCTCGTAACTGGTATACAACCTTTCAAATTCATCTCCCCAACAATCAGCTAATCCCGATGCTTCATTAGGGCAAAATAATGACCACTGTCCGTTACCTTGGACTCTTCTCATAAAAAGGTCTGGCACCCAAAGAGCGTAAAACAAATCCCTTGCTCTATGTTCTTCCTATGAAATTGCAACACAGATAAGGATACAAATCTTAAATACATTCAAAAGCACCAGGAAACAAAAAAACATTTTATGGCATATAAAAAGGCATTTTGCCATTTAAAGATGTCAAAAACCATGGAATTTATTATCTATACGAGAACAATTCTATCATAGCTGAATGATTGTAGACTTGCCATGTATCTGAATGTAAATTCGTCAGTTTATGGGTGTTATTACAAGAAAACAAGGACGGGTGTTTCCCTAAGTTAATTGATGGTGCCATTTATTTGATACAATGCTAAGTTTTTGTGGCTCTTGAGCATCACCTTCACTAGTCATGTCTAGGCCAAACATCCAGTGCTTGCCAGAAGACCATTAGCCACTCATGTAGACTTCCATTTGAAATGTCTGAATCTAGTCATCAGCACAATAACAAATAATTATCTTTTGAATTTTAAATCTTATGTTTATGCATTTATTCATATGCTTTGGCAAATAATTTATATAAACTTCTAACACTATATACGTTCACTCACATGATTATAACCTTCACCACACCAAAGACAAATGGCATCAACATTATCCACGACACCATCACTCCATTTACTTACATCACTTTGGAAACATCAAGTTCACCTATCAAGCACTACATATGGAACATTAGAGGGATCATATGACGGATTCTAAGTGACCTCCTTCAGGAACCACTATGGTAATGCACAATGAAGGTATACCATAAACCCTCCATCTCTCTTCTAATGTCATGTGTGTTCCTTGTAAATATGAAATACGGTAAAAGCAATTGGTTTTGAGTGAAGGTCTCTTCTTTATTTAGATGTTATATCTCCACTTTTCAATTTGAGACTATTCCAACATCACCAAAGATCCGAAACATTAAATCAAGGGAAGAATAACAACTCTACATCAGAAACCTATGAAAAATCACACTCCACTAAATGAAACTCTAGCACTGAAGATATTTTTGGCTTGGAACCAGCACTGTATCCCAGGCACATTGTCAGGCGAACAATATCCACTCCTAAACAAAAGAAATAGTTGACCATTTTTATCAAACACATGAAATATTTTAGATACAAATAACAAAATACTTCCAAAAAAATAAAATACTTCCAAAACAGCAACGGCACCAAATTATTTACAAAACACGAGGATGTAATGATACCATATAATTTGAAGACAAATCAAGATTGTAAAGACAAAATACAGGCAAAGAGTTCAAAAAATTTCCGTAAGACATACCGAACCATGATTCTTTCTTAAGTCAAGAAACTCAAAAATGTCAGCATGCCATGGTTCTAAATACACTGCAAACGCACCTGAAAGCACCAGAGCAAATATAAAACAAATTACATAAACTAGTTCCACATGCAACACCTCTAAATGTGTATTGACAAAAATAGTTAGCTACCCTTTCTCTTTCCTCCTCCTTGATCCACATAACGAGCAGTATCATTGAACACTCTTAACATTGGAACAATGCCATTTGAGGTACCATTTGTCCCACGAATATAGCTACCAGTAGCACGAATATTGTGCACAGAGACACCAATTCCTCCTGCAGATTTACTAATAACAGCACATTCTTTCAAAGTGTCATAGATTCCCTCAATGCTATCGTCTTTCATGCATACGAGGAAGCAGCTACTCAACTGACAGAAAATAAGTTTAACCTCATGTTACAAATTCAAACAGAAAAAGTAAGGTGGTGTAAAGTTGGAAGCTGAGAATACCTGTGGTCTAGCAGTGCCAGAATTGAAAAGGGTGGGTGATGCATGAGTGAACCATCTTTGGGACATCAAATGATATGTCCCGATAGCAGATTCAATATCATCCTTGTGAATCCCAACAGCGACCCTCATGAGCATGTGCTGAGGCCTTTCAACTAGTTTTCCGGCCACTTTCAAGAGATAGGACCTTTCAAGTGTTTTGAATCCAAAAAAATCATAATCAAAATCTCTGTCATAAATTATCTCACTATCCAATCGAGCAGAATTCTGACACAAAGAAGAGAAAGTACAACCATCAATTCCATCAGAACTTGAAAGATCGTGCAATCCATAATAAATACTTGTGATGGGACAGATTTATCACTAGCATGTTATAACTGTTAACTTTGGAAAGCGTGTATAAAACCGCCGATATCGAATATATTATGCACTTTACCTTCATGATAATCTCATAAACGTCGTCAGCGATCAATGGTGCCTTCTTCTCCGACTTCTCGTCATAATTATTGTACATGATCTTTATCCTACAAAACAAATCACAAACAATTCAACGCCCCCCTCACCACCCGAGAAAAAAAGAGAGCAGTACATCAAAGAAAAAAAGAAACACTCACGTTTCCGAAAACGATTTCATAGTATTCTTGTGCAGATTAGACACCGCAATCCTCGCCGCAAGCTACCATCGCCACGACAAATCGGCAAAGCAACAAGTCAGCTACCCAACCTCCTCCCAAACAGAAAGAAGAACAAAGTTGCCGTAGCCAATCATCAAACCTGCGCATAGTCCGGGTGGTTTGTGGTCATAGCGGCTGCGGTTTCGGCGGCCAGCTCATCGAGCTGGCTGGTCGTGACCCCCTTGTACACCCCAGCGCACACCTTCTGGGCGACGAGAACGGGATCGCAGTGTTCCTGGTTGAGTCCGTAGCTGAGCTTCTTCAGCCTCGCCGTGATCTTGTCGAAGTGCACGGACTCCGGCCGTCCGTCCCTCTTCACTACGTACATCCTCGACCAGCGATCCTAGGGTTTCGGGCAAGAACGAAAGCAGTACGAGGCACGAAGAAAGAGAGAGAGGGGAGATGAAGATCTTATCCGGAAGGGGAATGGTGTGGATTGGTGGCTTGCGGACGACGGCGAGGGGTTTTATATAGGGATTGATTTTGGCGGGAATGGGATCGAAATTTGGGATTTGGGGCACAGCGTCGTGCTGAGGAAGATGGCGGTGCATTCGAAATTTCGCGCCAAACATGTAGTGCTCGGTGGCTGGCGTAGGGTTGCGAGCGGACGCGGAGGCGGAGGATACGAAGGATGTTCCATTGTTCCGTATCGACGGTGGAGACTTCGTTCCAAAAAATTTAAAGATATTTATAAAAAAATTATAAATAATCAGTATTTAATAAGATTCTTTAATATGTTATAATATTTTTTATTTTTTTTATTTTTTTAATAGTTTTTTTATTTTTTTTATTTTTTTTTTCCTCGTGCTTCTGACCAATGAGACACACATGAACGGGAAGGTGAAGGTGACGACATGAGGACGGTGGAGGCGACGACGCAGGAAAGAGGGGAAGACGGGAGAGTCGGCGACGGGGCCAAGGGTTTGTCTGTATGGACGTTTTTTAAGATAAGTTAAATTTTACAATAAAATACATAATTTGTAATAAATATGTAATGATATTAATTTAATTTTATGAATAATAAAAAATATAAAAATTATTTGATAAATATACGGTAAAATATTATGGTGTACTGTAAAAAAATTGGTTACATGGTATTAAAATACAATGACAAACAATGTCCAGATATGTATCTTTATTTTTTATTTTTTATTATAATATTTTACAATAATATTTATTTTTTATTTTTTATTATAATATTTTACAATAATATTTATTTTTTATTTTTTTATTATAATATTTTACAATAATATTAAAAAATTATATTAAAATACTTATATCGTAAATCGTGTACTTTCTGTAATAATATAAATCACACCTTACCTACTTTCATCACTTAAACAAACACATTTTGAGACTCTGTTTGTTAATACATTTTTTATTATATACTTTTATTTTTCATTATACATCGTAATAATTTATAATAATTTTTATCAAATAATTTTAACATTTTATATTAAAATATTTACATCGTATGATTTATTAAAAAACATAAAAGTTATGCTTGACTGTAAAATTAAATTAAGAAATCGTTGACTATAAAATCTAAAAGTGAAGGTTGTGTTTGTTATCCTAGTTTTAATTTTATCTTTAACTCTACATAAACTTTATGTTTCATCATTATCAAATAAACTTTCACATTATAATTTATATATAATTCTAATATTATTTGTAAAATTATCTTTAATTTCAATTCTTTACAATTGAAATTAAAGTTAAACATCGTTGCATTAACAAATGAATTTGAGGAGACCAGAGAAAGCATAAATAAAATTCAAAAGTTAATAACATTCATTAAAAACAACGTTAACAAAATTCAAAAGTTACAGCATGGAGCCTCCCACTACCTTCTACTAATGTGCCCAATTATTCTTGATGTAATTAAGAGAAATAAAAAAATTAATTAGGTGTGGTGTGTATTAGCTAGGTAGGTAATCATATTTATTGCTTATTGTTTTTCAAATAACTACCATGCATCATATGAAGGAATTTGTTTCTAGTCCTGGCAAGCTTCTGAATTAATCCATGCATGACTATATATGTTGATTATGTTTAGTAGCAACCAAGTTATATATTGAAAGAGCTACCCAGTCTTACCCAAAACATCAAATTCCGGCCTTTTTGGCAACTAAAGTCATCAATCCTTTGAAGGTCAACAAGCTCGACACCATTCAAAGGGTGACAAATTCAAGCATTCCTTCCATGGATGGAAGCCACAGGAGAATGGAAGTACCATGCTATTAGACTCAATGTTCAATACATCATTTTTTGATATATCAAATTATATATTTCAACAATTAGGGGGGATTAAATTTTCCAATGGGAAATGAAAATGACAGAAAACAAATTATCGCCAGATGGGTATTTGTGCACTAATAAATGGTAGAAAATGAAATTACGGAAAAGTCATTTTCCATTGATTCGATTTTAAATGGTGTTTGTGTCTAAAGGAAATTATGGAAAATTTCATTTTCATGATTTCTCATGCAAGTAATGTATGATTTTTCAACATTCATTTTTGACATTTTTTATTGTGAATACACGGAAAATCAATTAATCAACTTATATAAATCAAAGTCATCAACATCATGACCCCCAACATCTTTTTCTACACAAATTTTCGATGTCACCTTTTTTGTGTAATTTCTTATCGATCCTTATAAAAAACTCTAAAATGTAAAGTACAATGAAATACTAATAATTGTAACGTGGATCAAGGATTGCTTCCTCCTCTTAAAGAGGGTTCTTTGGTTGACAATACTAGTAACATCGATGGTTGTACTTACAAACTCAAGTAATGATGTCAACAATGAGAATAAGAGCATAACAACAACCAAGTGTGAATGATGAGTGTGTGGGTACAAGCAGTAAGGAAAGCATACAATGCAAAGGTTTTGTCAGAAATCTACAAGCAATAGGATGCTAACGATAAGGGAGTATGAGTAGTCAAGGGTTTTGTTAGAAATTTTCTACTTTGAGCGGATGCAAGTGACAATAAGGCGATTACAAGTGAGGGTTTCATCAAGAGATTTCGAACAACGCAAGTAAATGTCTTTTTTTCTATCTTTTCTCAACTGTTAGAGTGGAAAAAAAAAATTACATCTCTATGATAGCGTAATTTTTCCATAGAAAAAAATTTCTCATAAGAAATATCTGACACAAACACACTTGTAATGGAAAATGATTTCCTACCATTTCTATTTCCTACATTTTTCTGTCATTTACAACAACACACATCTCCTTTAATAGTGAAGTTATTTTTGAACAAGATGACTAGAAAAGGAGTAGATATATAAGAGGAAGCAAGTGGTATATATAAAAAAAAAGGTCGGTAAAGATCTCAGCTCCATTGGAGTTAAAGACGCCTTTGATTGAAAATTGATAGTGGTAGTTTTGAAAAATCCTATGTGCTTATCATACTCAGCTTCGGATTAAGATAGCACTAAAGCATCTTTGTAATGTATCAAAGACTCATTAAAGGATGAATTTCTTCACATGTTTGTTCATCTATTGTTCCTTTTAGTATTCACGAGTTTTATAGTAATTTGTAAAATAAATATTTATATATAAGAATTTGTATAATGATAATAATGTATGAAAATAGATACAAATTTAAGGTTTTCGACGAGCAAACAAATGCTGGTGCCCAGTATCAAAATTGGGATGACTTGTTGATAAGCTTGGGCGGTGTTATTTCACAGCAAATTCTTGTCATATATATATTGGGCGGAATAATTCAGTGGAATGACTTTACTCCCAACTCTCATCGCTTTTTTCTCTCTACTCATTTCGCTTTACCAGTTCCTTCGTCCAAGCATGCACGGCGCTTGAATAAGATAAATGCCTCATTTTCCATTGAATAATAAATTGTATAAAATAAATCAATACCAGCTGCTATAAAATATATTTGTATGAATTGCTTTACGCTTTTTTTAATCTTATTTCTCATGGCCTCCTCCCATGACTCATTAGTTTGCACTTCCTTTAATTGGATTTATTTATATTCATTATTTTCACTTATTATTAATTAATTTTAAATTAAAATGTCTCACAAAAAATTATATATATATATATATTCCCACACCAACCTCTGAGTCTTTTATCTTTGAACTTTTAGTCTTGCAGAGTTACTGTAACAGCAGGAAGGAGTTCACTTGTGACTCCTGGTGATAATTTTTTTTAACTTTAGAAGTAAAATAGTATTGAAGTTGAAGTTAATTTTGTAAATATAGTTAGAATTGTATGATAATTGTAAGATAACTTAGGTGATAAAAATGTATATATTAAAATTTGTATAATAATAATAACATTGATAGTAATTTTAGAAGTTAAAAAAAACTAAAACTAAATAAAATCTCCGAAATCTGCAGCAACACATCTTCTTAAGTTTGGATTCGATTCATGTTATGGCGCAGATATTCCTTCCACTTAAAGTAATTTTTCTCAATATCCCAACTCCTAAACAAGCTCAACCATGAAAATATATCTGTTATATATTGCTGTTCATCACTTAGATCTCCCAACAAGCAAAAGTTGAAAACGAATCTTCAAAAAAACAAAAGAAAGAAAGAAAACGAATTCCTTGGCAGAAGTAGGCGTTCTGTGAAAGATAATTTTTAAAAAATAAAAAAAATCATTTTTTGTAAAAATTATTTTAAATTATTTTTAAAAATTATTTGTAAATTAATAAAACAGATAAATATGCAGGTTCCACTAAAATAGTATCCTCGTGGTTGAGGAACCTTTCTTAAGATTTAAAATTCTCTAATTTAAATCATTAAAAATTTATGATTTTGAAAAATACGAAAAATAATAAAAAATAATATATCAATTTTTTCACAATTTCTCATACTCCCCGAAAGCAGAAAACCTCTTTATTCTCTAATTGGAACATTTACTTTTTAGAACTTATTTTTTGTAAATATTATGGATGAAAATTTCCTCTTAAATGCTATTTACTTCAATATCAAGATCAGATTTAATCTCCCTAAAGTTGCATGGTATATGCTTTGCTAGTTCTTCTCTTTTCTTTGATCTTCCTGGCTTTACAAAAATAAAATAGCCTTCCCTTATTGTTCAGAGATTATTAACTCGATAATCCCCAAATGTTTTTCTCGTACTTGGTTAAACATCCTTACAAGTGGTGATGGTGTTAATTATATATCATCAGCCTCTACTCGTTTGGCAATAAGTTATTTTATCACGTAGGTATTGGAATTGGATTTTTCATTGATTATCTCGTTACGCGCAAAAGATCGTCAACTCGCGTTGTTATTAAATAAGATTTTAATTTTTTTTAATGATAACTATGAGTTTGTTTTGTAGTAATGTTTTTTACTTTAAAAGAAAAAAGTATTTCTTTCTAATTTTTAATTTTTAAAAAAGTAAAAAATTTACATCGAAAATCGTACACGTCTCGTTACGTTGAAATTACTTTTAAATTTTAATAAGAATGCTGCTGAACAAACGTTACGTAACTTTTTTTTAACATATTATTAAAAAAACAAATAAATAAGTACGTTCGGTCTTTTTTCTTCTTCTTTTTTTTTAAAAAAAAGCTGCCCTGCTGGAGTTGTCGGGTGACCCCGACAGGAGCGGGTGGTGGTGGAGGCCGGTGCTTGCGTGGAGCGACAAGCGACGGCAGCACCAGATCTGGACACGTAGCAAAGTCACGTCAGTTACCACCTGCTCCGGCCATTCGCCGTCGGACGCGTGTACCCACGTCGGGCACTTGTGCAGAGCACTTACACACTTGGCGGTTCCGGGTTGGGTATCGCTCGGCTTCTTTGGACTGCGAGGTCGTCTTTCGATCTCCGGCGTTGCTTTTTCTCTCGCACGACGTCGACCGCTCCGGTTGGTGCTCCTTCACGTCACGCAGCTTTCGCGTCCGTCGCTTTCCCTGCGCTGTCTCACGTTCTCCTTCTGTGTTTACTTAATCGTTAGAATTAAATAAGATAAAATTTATATTTTAAAGAAATTATTTAATTTATAATGTAAATATTTTAATATAATTTTTAAATATAAAATATTAAAATTATTTAATAAATATTATTATAAAATATTGTAGTGTGTATAATAAAAAAAAGTGTATAATAACAAACGTATAAAGAAATAGAGGTTTAATTTAGTAAACTTTTAAGATCACTTTTAATGTCATTATTATTGTACAAATTCTAATGTATAAATTTTTATCACTTTAATTATTACGTAGAACCAACTCTATTAATGAAATTAACTCAACTTTTAAATCTATTCAACTCTTAATATTGATGGGAATTGACCTCAAATGAGATCATAATCTAATAGTTGTGAGAATTAGATTTTGAATTCGAATCTCTATTTAGATATAGACATCTTATAGGTTCACAATTGTACATTTCAATCTTGACATTATCTGTTTAAAAAATTGTATTTGTTAAAAAAATTAAAATTCCATATTTAGTATTTTTACATATTAAAAAATATAATTGTGAACCTATAAAAAATCAAGATAAAATAAAAACCAAATTGAATCCAAAATAAGTAAGTCACAAAAAAGGACAGAAGTAGATAAAACCCAAAAAGCAGAATGAAAAAGGAGAATAATATAATAGCATTAGATTCGGATAAATCAACCCAACCACCAGAGATTAGGGGCAACTAGGATTTAAGATTTAAAATTCAAGGTTTAAATGCAAAGAGAGAATATAGCATATTAATAAGGTGTGATACTTTATTAGTAACCAAAATGAGGTCCAAATTTCTTATTTAGTTAGATTTTTGATTTTTTAAGAATTTAAATTTATCTCTATTTCTCCAAATCATAATCTCAATTTCCTTCCACGATTATTATTTTGTTTACAACATCACTTTTATTTACCACAAAATTCATATGCAACTCTATGACTTGGTTTAAATGAATTTTTCATTTTTATATCATCCAGATACACGATCTCATCTTAATGATAATATCGTCTGGAATATAAATTTTTATGAAACATTATAAAGAATCAATGCAACGATTGAGGCCGCTTAATAATGTACGTGAAATCGATTAAATTTCTACAACGATCTCTTTTGTTTATTATTTTAACCTAAAAAAAAAAAGCACTTGTCTTCATTTTTGTACATGTATTAAAATTTCAACTTAATTAATTTTGATTATATTAATTTATTTTCGTAACAAAATTAATGACGACTTTTAACAACAACCGTTGAATTTTTAAACATTTAGATGAGGGAACGATCTGATTAAAATGAAAATTCTACCATATATTAATAATCACTAAAGAGTTTAGGCTTACCTTTTATTGTTAGGTATACTTGTAAAAGATACGTAACGTGGCTTTGTTTGAAATGAAGTTTGTGAAGTTTTTTATTATGTGAAGTATATAATTATTTTAATAAATAATATAATAAAAATAAAATATTTTTTTTATAATTGTTAGATAAGAAAAGTAAAAGAAATTTTTTCATTAAAAAATTGTGTCGATATATAAAAACGTAAAAACATACGGTAATTACCAAACAAAACCAAATTTATAACCTTCAGAAAATTATCTGACTTATTGAGATTACTTCAAACTACGATAAAAGTTAAGAATTCTTTGCACCTTGGAAATTTAAAAGACAAGTTACAAGTAAAGAAAATATGAAAAAAATTGCGTAGATGTGATGAATCTCTCTGATAATTAACAATTCAAAAGTAAAAGTGAATCCACTGAAGATGGAAATAAGATGTATTTGGAGACCTTTTTTTTACCTTTTAAAGTTAAAATTAAAACTAAAACTATTATCATGAATGTAATTAAAAATATTACATAATAATTTAGATAATAAAAATTTATACGTTAAAATTTATATAGTAATAATAACGTTAGAAGTGATTTTAAATATATATATATTTTAAATCCGAATAAAACTATAATCAACTTAAATAATTCATGCATATTGTCAATATAACAAAATAATATGAACGTGGTTGGGACCGTGGTCTTATTTATTTCTTATTTTCCAGGGCAAGCGGCAGGAAAATAAAAATTTTGCACACGAACAAGAAAAAAAAAAAAAAAAAGTAAAAGAAAACGGTGTCTCAGCAGGGCCATGGCCAGAGAGCAGGCTCGACTCCCACCGGAAACTCGAAGCTGCAGGCGCCGGGCTCGTTGAGCTCCGGGAAGCAGGCGTGGAGGTTCGCCTCCTCTGCATCGTTCGAGTTGTCCAGCTCCGCGGGCTCCGGCTGAGCCAAGTAGTGGCCTCCCTCGGCGGTGCACCGGGGGCTCTCGGGGTCGAAGACGATGCTGACTGCGGAGCAGACGTCTTCGTGCTTGCAACCCAAGATTAGCAGCTCGCGAGCTTTCGGATCTTCCGTGGAGATATCGAGGTCCGGTCCCTGTAGCTGCCGGTTGTGATGTGCGTCGTTTTGGTGTCTGGGAGCTTCCGTTCCCTTCTGGAAAACGAGCTCCTTCTCTCTAAGGACTTGGACCTGCAACGCGCAACGACGGCAGCATCAAACGACGAGAGCATCCGGATGAATTGGAGACCGACCGCGGACGAATGGGTCATTTAATGAATCGATGGCTAGTTGGTTCTTTACCTCTTGCCACAGTTTCTCCTTCTCCTTGACTAGGTTTTCGTGGTCGTCCTTGAGCTGGTCGTAGCTCGTCTTCAGGGCTTCGTAATCCTTTTCAAGTTGCTTCGACTTCCACCGGGCACGCCGGTTCTGGAACCACACAGCGACTTGTCTCGGTTGCAGGCCTACGTCTCTCGCTATCTGGATCTTCCTCTCCGGCTCGAGCTTATTTTCCACCTCGAAGCTCTTCTCCAGAAATTTCACTTGATTGGAAGTGAGTCGCCGTTTCTTCTCCGGCCGATGGAAGCAGTCGTCGAAATCGTCGTTCCCGGTTTCATCTACTTCGGCTTGCCGGAACAAGGAGTGCTCCGGCGGGCTCCGGTCCTGACCTTCGAAGCTCAGCATCGACCTTGAGCCTGTCACACAGCGACAATGATGATTAATTTTCAAATATGATGACCATTTTTTTTTCTTCTGCTTTTTCAAATGTGTCGTTGAAAAACATAATCATAAAATTAAGATATTTATATTACTTATAAGTTTGTTTAAAAATAATTTTAATAAAATAAAATTTACAACTACAATTCGAGATAATCACGTAATATTATCTAATAATTTTAATATTTTATATTAAAAAATTATATCAAAATACTTATATTATAAATCATATAATTTTTAAAAATATATAAATCTCACGACATTTAATTTTACTTCTTAAATAAATTTTTAATTTTGTAAATGTAAAAAATAAAATCACCGTCAATGAAAATCATTGACCGACCGTTGAAACTGTCGAATAGGATTTCTCCCGTGTGAACAAACGATTGTTTTTTATAATAATAATATTTTTACTTAGAATAAAAGTCGAGTTCACTAATAATGAATACACAAACCGATCATTAATTTATTTAATGAAATGAATTCTTAAATAAATACAAACAAAAATATTAACATTATTTTCTTAATGAATGAAAATGCTATTAGCATTGCATCGTTTGTTTGAATATTTTCTACTGTATACAATATTTTTTTACTATGTATTAAAATTATGTATAATAATATTTATTAGATAAATTTAATATTCTATAAAAACTTATTAAAAGTTTACATCATAAATTATATAATTTTTTGAAGATATGAATCTTATCTCATCCCATTTTATCACTTAAGTTAGGTTTGATTTCAACTTTTTATAACTTTAAAAATCATTCATAATTATTACACAAATTTTAATATATAAATTATTATTATTATATAATTTCAATTCTACACAAAATCAATTTCATTTACACAGAAACAATGGCAATCAAAATCTCTTGCACAGAAAGCAAAAAAAGAAATAATTAAAACGCAGATTAAACAGAACAAAGGGTTTAGAAATTACCAACTAGAGGAATTGAGAGGGGAAAAAGAAAACCCAAATCACAATTCAACCCCCCAGCAGAAAATCAGTGAAAAGATAGGAAAGACAATCATATTTTCAAGAAGAAGAAGAATAAAAGAGTTCGGGGCAGAATAGTACCATTGAAATAAGGAGGAGAGGTGGAAGCAAGTAAAGCCTCAAAAGCTTCTGGGTAGATGCCTTCATTCTGAAATACCAGAGTCATTTCTGACCCTCCATATACCCCTTCACTAGCCATCTCCGTTCCTTTGCTTCAATCCTTTCTGATACAGGAGAATCTCTTACTTAGAGGTTGGGCCCAACGAGGCTGTTGGGAGAAGAACTAGAAGAAATCAACGGGGGAGGGACGGGGGGGTGAGAAGTCCCTGAAAGAGTGTCCTCTCACGCTACTCTGACGGCAGAAGAAGCAGAAGGATAAGATCTAGAAGGAAAACATGATTTCTCTGCAAAAATACATAAAAAAAAACCACTCAACTGCTTGTGACGGAAGCAGCTGGTGATCATAACAATGGATCCCTGAGAAACCAGAGAACAAGGGTAGCTGGCCTCCATCTCTCTCCGCAGGAGGAGGGAGGAGAAGGGGGTAGATGGAGAGGTAAAGCGGTGGTGGGGGAAAGAAATAAGAGTGGCAGTGGGAAGAGGGAGCTGAGGAGAAAGCAGAGACTGGACAGGAAGGAAGCTGTTGTTTCTCCGTTTCTCTTGCTGCCGTAGCTTATTTCCCGACGTTTCCAGGGTGACGCCGAATGAATTGACGCAATTGCCCTTGCACAGGTGACGTGGCATGTGTACTTTTTCGGAATAGATTACATAAGACATATTCGATAACAAAACGTTTTATTTTCAAATAACACGAAGAGATTAAATATAATTAAATTTTGTAATAAATTATGATATAAATATTTATCAATAAAAGTTTACGTGATAATAATAATATATATAAGTTTATATAAAATTAAATTTCAAAATAGTTACTAAATGAGTCCTTAGATTTTGTTTGAGAAGTTTACTTTTAAACTTAAAAATTACTCTTGATGTCACGATAATATTGGCAAATTCTTAAGATAGATTTTTTATATAATCTCATCACTCTCAAATTCAAAAATCACTCAAATGACATAAGCATTTGGAAAGAAAAGTTAGAAAAATCATTTTTTTAGTTGAAAAAATTATTTCCAAACATAACCCTAATGTTTATCTAAAGCTCTATTTTATTTTGTAATTAAAAATCAAACTTATAATTATAATGACACAGGATTTCTCAATTTAGTTTTTTCATATTTGTTATCGTGACTTTCAATCACATCAATATTAAAAATATATATAATTAACTATTTTACATATTTTATTTAAATATTAAAATAAATACAAATATTATAAATACAAATCCTTATTTTCTTACTAGAAAGGTCCAAAAATTAATGTATTTTTTTCTTATTTGATAAACACACTTTTTAGAGTTGATAAACTTATAAGTTATAACCTTACAAGGAATTTATGTTTCCTAGAAATCAATGAAAAGAAACTTTTTATTGTTAAAATTTTAAAAATTTGAAAATAAAAAATTAAAACTATTTGTATATACATGATGAAAACATAAGAAAATTTATATTTAATTTTAAAAATATTTTAGATTTTTAATATTTAAATAATAATAATTTTTTTTCTTCAGATTTTCCTTTTCATCTATGAAGCACAAATCCCTCGTAATATTTAAATCTCTACTAGCACAATAATTTTTTTTGATATTTTAAATAATATATTAAATTTAATTTTAATATATTATTTACGTAATTTATGAGAGCAATCAAACTATCATCTATTGCATGATTTGCGACATGAGCGAATAAAAAATTACGATATTTATAAATAAAAAGTAAACAAGAATTACGCGACACGCAATATTTACAAGCAAATATAAAAATGAGAAAAAATAAAAATAAGTAGAAATTACGTTATAAAACACGTAATCAAGGATTCAGACCAGATAATAAAAAATGTTATGCTTATCTACAATTACATTATTAATTGCCAATAGTTTAATGATTTTAATAAATGTACAAGTTAATATTGAGTAATTTATATATATAGTCTCAAATTAAAATCGTTTGGACCGTTTGGTAATACGTAAATATCGTATAGGAGTTTATATTTTTTAAAAATATAGAAAATAACGTGAATTAGTGAAAAATAATAAGTAATTTTTTTATTATTTTTCTCAACTTCTCACCATTTTCTAAAACACAAATCTCCTTAATTCCAAAATTACCGTTTACAAGTTAATTCCATGCAGACAACTCTGAACTCTATTGTATTAACTCAAAATCAAGTTAAATGATACATACATATTTAAGTATGCTATTAAGGTAAACCAGATTAATATGATCTTTTTAAGGTGTAAGTCCCTGAATGTTTACTTAATTTGAAAGTAAGGATATTTGTAGAGCTTGAAAAATACCACAAGTAAAAGCAAATATTGAAATAATCCTATATTTAAAAACAAGGTTAGGCTTGTTAAGAATATATGTAATTAATTAATTTTTAATTAGATGTGTTGTCTTTACTATTTTTAACTGTCTATAAATTGTGACCTTTTTGTTGCCCATGGGCTTCTTTGTTACTGAGTCCTGTAATTGTGTAACTTTAATTTTTACAACTAATTTACTGCCATCTTTGTAGGGCTTTTAAATATAAATATCCCTAAAAAGATAAAAGAAAATGTAGTTATGATAGACTTCTATTGTAATACCAATAAAAATATTTTTAAAGAAATATATAAGCTACGTAATTTCAACTTTTAAAAAATTAAAAAAATCTTTTATAAATCATGGGTGTGACCGTGGTACCTTGTCCATATATAATTTTTCATGAGTATTGTTATTCATTTCCAATCCCAATATTAACGCAAATACGTAGATTTTGTTTGATAAAATTTATATATTAAGTAAGTCTAAAATTTATATTTTTTTAAGTTAACACGATTCTTAAGATGAAAAAATCTCTTTCTATTTTTTTCTCTGATAGTTACAGTGAAAATATCTATTTTTATTATTTATTTACTAAAATATATATTTTATACAGTAAAAACGTATATAAACAACATTCTCAATTAAAGTCTAAATGTAAAATTATTCAATGGATATGATAGAATCTTTCTTAAATTATTCCGTATCAAATCCATCATCAAATGTGAATGAATTAAATGAAATTTAATCCAAATGGAATCATTATGTGATGTTTTTGTTCTTATCTCAAATAACGTGTGCGTTGATGGAACTAAAATAAGATACATAAATGTAATTGAAGGAGACAAATAATTAAGGTCTTATATTTATTCGAAGGCTGTGCAAAAGTTTACGATACGACATTTATAATTATTTTAATAAGTTCATAAGTTGATGTCAAGTTTAATCAATTAAAAAAAGTTTCTACGAAATATTAAGTATATTTAGTAACGAAATATTTTAACTTTAAACATTACAAAAATTTGAGAATTAAATTTTATTATCAAATAAAGTTCATTATTATAGTAAATTGTGAGAACAATTAATGCACGAGGATTTATGTGATGATGATATTATATGTAAATTTTTGCAAAGTTGAAAAATTATTACTAAGTAAAGTCATTGTAAGTTCATGGGCGAGTTTCGTATTTAAGATAAACTATACTCGTTAGGAAAAAATGTTTTGGGAGAGATTGTAATGTTTACGATAGATTTTTTTATTGTGGTATTAACAAATAATTTTTATTGTTATTCTTGCTGCTTGTCTAATTTTCTAAAAAAAGTTAATTTTTTGTGAACTCGTGTCGTGTCGTGTTCGACACAACATGAATTTTGTGTAGCATTATTAGTGTCGTACTGATATGACCCACAAAGTTAATGAGTCAATCTAAATATGATCCGTTAGCACGAAAAACACTAATATTGATCGATACAATTTTTAAATTAATTTATTATTTATATGTGTTTAATATTTTAAATAATTAATTTTAAAAAATATTTATTTAATTAACAAATAACAACATTCAACATTAAGTATTCAACCATTAATATTTAAATTTAAATCAACATGACAATATTCGACTTTCAATAACTTAATAAATAAGACAATAATGCTTAGTTAAATGACCTGTATAATCAAACATTTTGCAAGAGAATTCAGCATTACAGATGTTGTAAAATGCTAGTTCTTCTAAAGTACTGTCTGTTATAGCTTTCATCATTATTGTATACTTTGATCAGATGGAAGCTCTCTTCTGAGACTTTTTTGACAGCACAGTTGAAGTTGAAGCTCTAGTAGTCTCCATTGACGATATTACTTCAGCTTTAGGATATCCGTAGCCTCTAGAACTTTGACTTTGGTAGTGGATCATTGTTTGTGATTTGTGAAATGTGAATTGAGTGAGAAAATTTGAGAAATTGAGAATTGACATTTGAGATTAGAGTGGAGGAGATGAAGAGTTGGGTGAAGAAAAAAAAAACCCAACTCCCTCAATTTACAGAGAAAAATTGACGCGACAGCTAGCTGTTGCACCTAGCCGCCAGTCACTTGTTGGGTAGAAGCGGGTCGCCCATTGGACGTGGTAGCCAACTGCCCATTGTGTGGAAGTGGGCCGCCCATTGGCCGTTGGACGCGGCAACTGGTCTCCCGTTGCATGCGCAGCAGCGGCAACACGTCCTACCTGTTGCATGCCCCGCTTGTTGCGTGTTGACCCCGAGGACCCGACCATTGCACTTTAGCTCTTCCTTTTCGTCTTATTCTCTTCTTTAGTTCTTCACTTCTTCCAGTCTTCCCTTCTTCTTCTCTCTTCTTCTTCCATTTTTCCAATCTTCCCTTCTCCTCTTTGGCTTTTCTTTCGGGGATCCGATGTCGCGACCTGATTGTCGGCCTAATGACCCGACGACCAACCTAATGACCTGAAGATCAGCCCATGCACGGTTCCCTAGCCCGCCTTCCTGACGATCGGACAAGCATGCCCATTGTGCACAAGCATGCCGCCCACATGACCATTCACCCCACTAGCCGCACGACTCGATGACTAGTACCCCCCCCTCACCCACAACCCGACGACTGTTCTCCTCGCTAGCCCGCATAGTCGTCCCCCTCGCCCTCTTCGATAGCCTACATCGTAGTCTCATGTTAGGCTAAACTGTACCTATTTTATGTTGTGCCAACATAGTATGAACTACCTAGATATTTGACCTAGATACGAGTCACGATACGAATAATTATTTGTACTGTGTCGTTGATCGACACGGTCAAAGTCAAACCGTGCCAAACTATACTAGACCGACCCATCATGATACGATTGACAAGTCTAGTTGTAGTTGTCTTTAACAGGTTTATAAATAATTTACATTTTTGATAAATTTATCTATTAAAAAAAATCAACCTTTTATAAAAGAAGCCTACACGTATGACATTTTCTATTTTCTAAATTAATGCTACTAACTTTTAGGCAACGTTTAGTTACGATTCGTAATTAAAAATTACTTTTATATTCATTCAAATATGAGAATTCTTAATATATTTTTTTATATTTTTTTATCATAACATTAAATTACATTAATATTGATATATTTTCATTGTATATATATTATACTTTTATTTAAATACTAAAATAAATACAAATATGTATATATTTATCTATCTCTAAAATTTGTGAAAGACTTATCTTGTCGAGCGATCTGAACTTCAAAATGTAAATTTTTTTGGTTTGATAAAGGTAACTGTGAGAGTTATTTTTTTTATTCCTAAAATCAAAAAAGTTTACATCAAACGTAACCTAACGTTACATTCATCTCTGTTTTCTCTTAGAGAAAATATATCAATCAATGAAAGAATACTAATAGAGTGGAATAATAATTATCTTCGAAAACTTAATATCAGAAAAGTAACTATTCAGTTATTGTAGATTTTCACCTTATGCTGAAAACCATTTCTTAGATGGCCCTCTACAATATATCAACAAACATATTTTCTCAGTAGAATTAAATTTCATTGGCTCGTCTATGTTGCATCTTGGATCCTTGGTGGAGACTTTAAGTTAGTCTTATTTGAAGTTGACTTTAATTAACTTAGGAATTGAATAAAATTAAAGTTGAAGTTAATTTTACGAACGAAGTTAAAATTATATAGTAATTAAAATAGTGAAAGTTTATATTTTAAAATTTATATTATAATAATATTATTAAAAGTAATTTTAAAAATTGATTGCAACGAAGCCGTGACAAAAATTTTAACATATTATTTTTCATCATTTTACGTAATTTTTTTTCATTTTTCGAAAACACAAATCCCTTCTTAGTTTAATCTATATAAAAAAAATAATTTAATCGACAGATATCAAAAAACTGATCTCATCCCAACGACATTTGTGACAATTTTCCGCTAATCTCGGCACCGCTCCTTCCTTTGTGGACCGTGGCTACCGTTGTGATTTTTGAGGATATCTTAATTTAATTTTAGTTAAAAAATAAAAAAACCCTTACCGGCTCCAACAACCTTGAACCATCAAAAATCAACGGCTGTCGGACGAGAACACACGTTGTAATCTACGGTCCAGATGTCTACCTGGAAGCTCAGCTATCGAAGCCGCCAACGTCAAATTTGGCTGGTGATTCGTGGAGGAGCTCCGGCGAGGCAATAAATTAGGGCTTCTTGGCTTTCGTTCTCCTCCGATCGCCTCCTCGTCCCGTTGTCCGTCGTCCTGTTCCCGGAGAGGATGGGTCCAGGGCTGTACTCCGGCATCGGCAAGAAGACCAGAGGTCACTATCTCCTCCATTCCCCCCTTTTCCTTGTCGTCGATCTTGTAGTTTTTCCTCGTTTTTGCGAATCTCTAATTTTTTTTTTTTTGTGATTTGTTGCTTTTGTTTTGTGTTGCAGATCTTTTGTACAAGGACTACATCAGTGACCAGAAGCTTACCATCACCACCTACACTGCCAATGGAGTCGTGAGTTTTCTCCCCTTACTAACGTTTTCCGATTTGTCCCTGGCGTTTTTTAGGCGCTTGATTTGTGTGTTTGCTCATGTGTGTGCTTGGTAGATCCGTGGCCTCTGGTTTCGTTTACATCTGTTGCTTTGACTTTTGTTGCTTTTTCTTTTGGTTCTTCTGTA
This sequence comes from Amphibolis antarctica, assembly GCA_024699675.1. Classification (NCBI taxonomy): domain Eukaryota; kingdom Viridiplantae; phylum Streptophyta; class Magnoliopsida; order Alismatales; family Cymodoceaceae; genus Amphibolis; species Amphibolis antarctica. The sequence continues at coordinate 22,643 of JAMKPZ010001383.1, read as the reverse complement.
AGACGGAACGAGAACGAACTACTACATGCGACATTTTGTTCCTTATACTTAAACGTGCCGCTCCTTAGCTTGGTGGTATGATCGAGACAGGAAAGGCTTCTACCTAATCTGGTTTAGTCGTATCTTTTGCCAAACATGATTTTATGCTCTGTTGATTGTTATCTTTCTGTTGTGGATGATTCCCTATTGGTGTCTTTATCTTGACCGTTTATTATGATTCCAATAAAATTTTGTATTTTCAAGTTGTAGACTGCTTTGAACTTCGTAGATGTTCGACCATGTTACTGTCACGGTGGACATATACCACTGCTTCCCTCTGACCGAGTCAATATTTTTTAGGAGAGAATGTGCGCACATGTGATTCATTTGCTCTTGTACATACGGTGCAATGTGTACATAACCAAAGTTAAATGGCTTCCTGATGCTGAGTCAAGAACTCAATATTCGCACCTTTGAATGAGATAGTAAGGGTAACTGTAGAAATCTAAAATGCTTTCCCATCTGGTCTTCTTATCATTCACAAATAATTTCGATCAACTCAGAATTATTTCAGCAACTTAATTCTGGTATGGCAGTCACTGATCCTAGCTTTTGTATACTTGTCATGGGAGCAGATTAGGTACTCTGTTGCATACCATTGGATGGTATTAGTGCCTAGGTTTTGAATTCTGAGACTTTAAGAGTGAAAAGATTTAAGCAGGGAGGAGAAAAATCCTAACCGTTGGTCGCTCTTCCCCCATCCCAATACTCTAGGATAGTTGCCGCACACCACATCTCTTCTACTGATTGAATGTCTCCCCAACCCCAAGACCAAGAGCTCTAGTGGATTGACAAAGGGCAGCTGTGGTAAGCCAAAGGCCTCTAAGTCTGTCTTATGAGTCTGTTGCAAGTTAGATATTCCAACATGAAGGAGGGTATTAGAGTATATTAATGTATTAAGGTCGTGTGTTTTAGAGGATTTAGTGATACATTGGTTAAGTTTTTTTGTTATCTTTGTGTGACCTCTATGTATAGATGTCTTATGTATTGGTAACGGACAACAGTCTATTTCCACCATTTCTTTATTCTCACGTGCTCATTCTATTCTTATTAAAAACTTTTGTGAAGTGCAGGCCATCACATCTTCAGGAACAAAGAAGAAAGATCTGATTTTTGGTGAGATACAAAGCCAGATTAAGAACAAGGGGTTCACTACCGATGTCAAAGTCAACTCCGACTCTAGTGTAAGAAATCATAAGAACATGCTGTTCTAATTGCAAGCTAGACGATCATGGTTCTTTTGGGAAGCAGCTTCATACTGCATAAGAATTTGATCCTTCATTTTTATATTGTTGCTCTTTTGTAGCTTTCCACCACCATCACAGCCGAGGAAATTACCCCCGGGTTCAAAACATCCCTAAGCTTTGTTGTTCCAGATCAGAAGTCTGGCAAGGTAACCGCCGTGATGCTTTCGGTTCTACTCTAGAATTTATCATGATTTTTTTTTTCTCCCTATTTCCTTGCTTCTCTGTTCATTCTCCATGCATGCATCTGCAGTTGGAACTTCAATACCTGCATGATAATGCTGGGATCAATGCCGGTATTGGTTTGACTGCGAGCCCCATTGTGAACTTTTCTGGCGTATTTGGCAACAATGCCGTTTCTGTTGGTGCTGATGTTGGGTTTGATTCCGCATCTGGGAACTTCATCAAGTACAATGGTGGACTGAGCTACAAAAGCTCCGACTTCATTGCGTCTTTGACTTTGTGAGTTTTATTTCCGACGTTTCTTCAAAATTTCCCAGTTGGTCTTAGAGAAGGTTTGAGGTATCATTCACGAACCCTATGATATAATACTATTCCAGGAATAACAAAGGAGACTCCGTGAATGCTTCGTACTATCACCTAGTCAAGCCCAAAACAAACACGGCAGTTGGTGCAGAGCTTACCCATGCCATTTCTAGCAACGAAAACATCCTCACCTTAGGCACCCAACACTCCCTCGACTCTCTCACCACTGTCAAAGCTCGTGTCAACAACTTGGGGAAGGCCCGCGCGCTGGTTCAGCATGAGTGGAGGCCCAAATCACTCCTCACCTTGTCAAGTGAGGTGGACACGAAAGCCGTCGAGAAAAGTACCAAGGTTGGTCTCTCCCTTCTGCTGAAGCCTTGAAGCAGGGTTCATCGTAAAAAAAAGGTTGGTCGCTCTCTCTTCGAGCGAAATTTTCGACCTTCAATTCTTTTCCTATTTGGGATTCCGTCTTGTAAACGGTAATTCTGGATGAATTCATTTGAACCAGTGGGATTACTCTTCTTTTGGCATTTTCGACCGTTTAACATTTTGGGCAAATGTGATGATATGGGCTGGTGCGTTGCTCAAATATTTTATTTATTTGCCCTGTAAAAGGCTCCATCGACCGAACTGACACTTGCAATCTAGTGTACAAGTTTTTGTTATATAACCGAAAAATGCAGCTTTTTGTAGAACTCGGTTCGTATGTTTCGTGCAATTTAACGCAAGTGCAGTTTAAATCAATTGAGGTTTGGTAACGGGGTATTTTAATTTCAAAATTTATAAAGAATTAAAGTTAGAGTGAAATAAATAAAGTTAAATTTTATAATAAATTCACGTGATAATAATGATACAAGAAAATTTTAAAAAATTGATTATACAAAACAGTTTCCTTATTCAATGTGTACAAATAAACTGTTTAAGTGGAATATTGATTATGATGAGAAATTTAATAGCTTTACTTCAAAATTTATTTGAGATTAGTTACAAATGATTTTAAAAATTAACTAAGATTAAAAACCTCAAACCAAGCTAATATCATGATGCTGATATACGACTTTGGATGATCAAAGCATTCTTTCATGACATCTAGAAGGTTAAGAACGTGCAAAATCAAGACGCAAAGAATTTGAATTTTGAATTTTGACATACCGCTCATAATGCGACAAAAATTATTTACTTCAAATTGTGAGAAATATGAATTTTAAGAATGTGAATGTTGAATTACAGGATCCATTTCGTAATATTCTAACCCGTAAAATGTAAATTCCGAGATTCTAATAATTAAACTAATGCATGAATGAATCATCATTAGGAACGTCAAAAATCTATTTGTGAAACACAAAATATTGAATCTCAATTTTTGATACAATAGATGAGCAGAAAAATTCTTCTTTCTTTTTGACATCAATTTAAATCACAAAAAGTGAAGTTTAAGCAAATCCGTAAACACAAGGCTCAAAATTGATGGATATATGGAATAGACCTCGTTCATGCTGCACATCTATGATTTAATTATCTTTCTTTCAATACGACATAGCAGGCATTACCGGTCTTCTGTATTTTGGATATTCTTTTCAGAACGTCCGCGAAAGCATCTTTGTCCTGCAACAACAAATCAATTATATGTAATTAACTTACTTGAATACTATCAACTTTAGTAATCAAACAAAATGGTTGTTAAGATTTCATTTATTTTCTCAACTTTAACTTTGTACAAATTCTTATATTATTATTATCACATAAATTCTCGTATATAAATTTTTAACTTACAATTTATTATGTATCTCTATCATTGTTTACAAAATTATTTTTAACTTCAACTTTTCACAATTATTAAAGTTGAAATTATAGCTAAAATTGAATAAACAAACAAGTCATGAATATACATTTCTACAATGTATACATTACTAATATTCATAATCGATAATAAAAATATTAAGAGTATTTCAATGTAAACTTAGTGATTTACGTTCACCACAGTTTTAGGGAAGGGTAAGCGAATTCAGCATGCAATATAAAGCGCAATTTTTTTGAAAAGCAGCAGATATAACCCTTTAAATAAACATACCGTCACGAGGGCACCATACAAAAAAATATAAAAATGCAAAAAATGGAATGAAATTACAATAAGCAATCGACTTGTCATATGTTCGACACACTTCATTACAACTTGATAAACACTAAATTTTGCTAATTGGACTAAACTGTAGTATTTAGCCACATCAACTTGATAGTAGATTTTTATTATATCTTTACCTTGTGTCACATACATAAATCAGTAATCAAATTGAGACATACTTATCTTGCATCTTTATACAATCATTAATTTATGCTCCACTTCCACGAGACATTTTTATGTTTCAGATTATCATTTGTATTAGGAACTATAATAACTACTGGTATGTAGATAATTCATAAAATTATATTTGCGATGATATTCACTTATATCCAGTTTCTTTCAAATTTTTTTATCCAATTCCTATCCAGAAAAGATTCATACACAGGCTCTCTCATGGTTTTGCTTTTTATCCTCTACCACCAGTTCACCATCCACATTTCAAATTACGAAAGAAAGGAAAAAATCTTTCTTTTAGAACCAATTGGAGTCTAGAATAGGATACATCAATGATCTACCAAACAGTGACTCATCTGTTTTTTTTATTTGTTGTTAGAAAGGGAAGATAATGCACAGCAAACACTTATGTTCAAAGAATAACATAGCAACCACAGTAAAAGAACTTGGGATTTCTGTCCAAATTAGCAGTCACGGAAAAAATAAAATCAAACAGATGTTTAAAAATAATAACAAACATGCAACTAACCTTCTTCTCCTGAAGTCTTGGCTTAAATTTAGAAACTAGATCTTGTGTTTTCATTGGACCCCTGGTCCTTAGAACATTTCGGATTTCTTCCTCGGCAACAGGACCAGCAGATTGACATGGAGAAGCACCATGGTTTACTAAAACTGACGACGAGACTTTGGGAGGTAGATTAGACTTTGAGGTGGATGTCTGCTCATTCTTGGAGGATGGTTTAGCGTCCTGAATAAATGGGCAACAATCATGATCACAATTACAAGTGGTAATAAATCATGGTTTCCAAGTGGATCATGTAAACTGAGTTTAAAGTCAGCAATACACACAACCACACGGTTTTTGTTCAAATATCCTCGTTTTTGGGAATTTTCTGATATTTTTTATTTTTTTTGAATTTATTATATTTTACGTGATTTTAGTATGTAGAAATTAGTTTACCACATTTAAGAAAATATGCCATTGCCACATTATAATTCAACCGTGTGGTTGTATCAAAATAAATTTCTTGCATGAAAATATCAGGGGGATATTTAACAAGCATAATTTCAGAAGACTTTTTGCCATACATTAGGCTCATTTGTAACATGACTAACAAACATTGGTATTGACAAAAAACCATAACTAACAAACAATGTTTTGTCCAATAAACAAAGCAGTCACATATTCACAATTTCATAAAGCATTGAAAATTCGGTCATCTATATGCATATGCAAAAAGAAACTGCAACGGATGTTTAAAATGTTCCAACAATTTCGCAATTGCATTTTTAGTCAATGAAATACTGCAGAATGGTTTGTGTAGGAACAAGACCTAGGTTAATATAGGATGAAATCCTCTATTGATTAACAATTGATTTTGAAATAAAATATTTCACAATTTGTTGACTATTATAGTATACTTCCAGACATGTAAAGAACTGTATGTAGAAATGCTAACCATTTCTGCCTTAATTTTTTTGCTGGGTGCACCATTCTTTGCATCTTCACAGCCAGATTTTCTTTTTGACTTTGCTGTCTTCAAAGTTGATGGTGTTACTTTAGCAGAAGGTGCAGGTGTTGCTTTTGAAGGACCACCATCAGTGGGTTCATCTTTTGTAACGTCCTTCTGTTTTGGAGAGAGTACAGGCGATAGGTCTGTCTCATCTTCCACCTATAGAGGTAAAAACAAATAGCACAATGAATGTGATATTATAAAGTGTTTGTATTCTTCAGAATTAAGCTTTTCTGCCAATAACCACATTCACAATGTCTATGTTAGTATGCCTGATTGTTTTTTTATAGTACAAGTATAGAGAATTGTTAATATGGAAAAGGCTCATGGTCACTTCACTGTTCACAATATTCTATTCATTATCTGTATCTGGACTTACAAATTCACCGAAGCAAAGCAGTAATTAATAGAATGTGTGTATTTTAATTTATGTTGCTATGTTGGAACAATTTTAAAACTCACATCCTCATCATCTTCACCATCTTCAGCATCAGATTCATTCAACCCACCAGAACGTCCAAGAAGCTTCTGCAATTCTTTGCCAGACTTGCTCAGCCCTCCTTCCTCTTCACCATCATCATTTTCATCCTGAATGAGTAAAGCATGATTACAACACAGCAACGCTTCCAATGCAAACTTTGAAGAAAAATTTTGGTTATGCCTACAATAAGACAATTTGAAAAACCAAAAACTGGCTTTCCACCAGGAAGACAGTTAATTAGGAACAAAAAGTAGTCTGGATCGATTTGTTAGCAATCTGCATCGATTTAATTCCTTAATAATCGAAGAGATATTGCTGGGACTTGCTACTGATTTTTTTAACTGAAATATTCAAAACAACCATTGGGAGGATAAAGTTCAAGTATTTATAGATGTAAGGGAATGACAATTCTCAGTTACCACAACAAAATACAATAGAAATTTACTAATCAATGTTCCTCGTTAACAAAATCTTTTTCCATATTTCATACACATCTTTGAAGTCCTAATCTGGAAATAAGCTACCAAAAGCCAAGAAGGCCGCTTCATCATAATAGTCACATAAATAAACCATATCCTTTTTTCCTTGACAAAAGATAATAATTAAAATTGTCCCATATTCTCAACACAGACGTACATTTAGAAAGGGAAATCCCATGAGGCACCATCAAGTGGGTAACAGGTAGAGGTTGATTAGGACTATGTGTAACCAATTCAGCATCCTTGATATGATAATTGTAAATTGTAACACCATAATCCAAAATTCAAACTGTGAAAAATTCAGGTTTCGTTATTCTAAGAACACAGTTCGGTGGTGTTTGTGACAATAATTTTCAGAACTAGTAGATCGACTACGAAGGAGCTCAGCAATGAATGGATTGAATATGCACACCTATTGAGACGTCATACACCTGAAGAAAAAAGAATTATCATTTATGCACACAAAAAATAATCAATTAATATTTTGAATTATTTTCCATCTTTTTAATCACAAATAAGATAATTTTAGCTATGTTCAAACATATTTCTATTTTGGAAGGATTAATATTCAACAAATGGTCCATATTGTGGGCAATGATTTTCACCATCCTAACCATAATTTATAAGGAATTATCAAGATCAGACAGGTTATAAAAGTACATGTTAGTGTTGTAACATGTGTGGTTTAGTAGATATTTGGATCCTTCTATGATAATAAGCTGTAAGGTCCATGTGATCAGATAAAACTCAGGTCTGCAAACCTAAATACGGGAGTATAAATAAAATTAGTTGGAGATAGAGAATTAACTTGGTTGTTACTTGGCCTATGCTGGTTTTAGAGGCAGATCAGACCCCAAATCTGATCATCATACCACCTTGTTCATTTCATTCAACCAATCATAGATTCATCCATCCTTCACTGATAACAACTCAGATCTTGATGTGTTCCTTTGCTCTCTAATAACTTGATCTCAGAGATTCTATATCTGGGCATTGAGATGGTGGGATCATTGTCTGGAGTCAGGAGATGCAAGGGACACATGATTGAATGATTACTTGTGGCAGTTGGAGCAAAAACTTGCTACTTTGGAGTCAAGCTTCTTTGGAGTCAAAGGTAGAGTCACATACCAAAGCTTCGTCAAAGACTGGAGTGAGGTTGCACAATTCAGCAGAGCACGAGGGAGAGAAATCTTCATACTATCAGTTCAAAGGGAGTAATAGGCAACAACTGAAGTTGTAGTTCCAAGAGTATAACGGATTGGTAATCCAGAGTAGGGGCACATTATGGAACACTGTTGGATTACAGCAAGCACAACCAAATGTATCAAGGACAACTTGGGTTGTGGAGATTTTATGGAATGATCGATTCCTTGATTTGGCCTATCTCAACCTAATGAATATCAGGAAGAACACTTCAAACTGTAACAAACGAGTACAGTGGCAGAATACTTGGGCACCTTGAATGCCTTGGGTAATTGAGCAAAGGAAATGTTTAAGAAACGATGATCTCTTTCCCTCTCCTATACTCACTAATACAAAACCAAATCCCCACCATTTGGATCTAGATTCCTCGTGAAATACATTCCAGTCATTGTGACCACTCCAATGAACTCTCACTACAATCCTTGGAGCTTATCAAACATGTTAAACTTCTAATTATGGAATGTCAACCGTCCAACTTGAGTTCCTTCATTTGGTAGTGTGATCTAAGGTTCTGTTGAGCAAGCAGAGACTGCATTAGAGCATCACAATAAGAGACACCACCATCACACATTGTCCACTCAACCCTCTTCACCTAAGTCACCACTCTCTAAGAACTCAGCTACCCCCCAGTCAGACATCAAGCCTACGCATGATCCAAGCTTTCACAACTCCAGTACACCACTATGTTCTGGCATTCATTCTTCTAACGAACATGCCCATAGCACTTCAAACAAGGATCCTTCCAATGACCCTCCTCTCACAACTACAACACAGACTTAGCTTTTTGCACCACCAACATGCTGCCAAGGACAATAGTGTTTGCCCCAAACACCCATGGAAAAGATGTGCACAACCACCCTCTAACCATTATCCTCGTTGCAACTGTTGGTCTTCCTCATCTCTTTATGACTAAAACATTATAATCATCTTCATTATGTATTTTACCGACAAATTTCAAGCATTATGACTTAATTTTTCTTATTTACATAAATTTTAGTAAATAAAATTTTATTATTTTTACTATTATACATAAATTTAACACATTTTACATCATTGACATGGCGTAAATACGTATATGTAACAAATATATATCTATTGTTAAAATGTTTGCATCCCTTATTAAAAAATATTGCCTAGGCAGGGACAATGCCTTGATGCCTTGAAAAGTATGTATGACATTTGATCCTCACAACAAATACCTACCATCAAATATGTGTGGAAGTTGAAAATGAGACCCATCACAAGTCAAAAAAAAACAACCATATCAAACTAAGCACTTAGCTTGGAAAGCTATTAAGAATACAAAAGTATCATCCACATACAATAAGCAAGAGGCACCGTTAAACCCTCTTTTGGGACAAAACCCAAAGAGTCTCTCATTATACATTGTGATGCACACTTCTTACTAGAAACCTTAGGGACCAAATTGAATATGAGCAAGGTAATGGATCACCTTGTCTCAGACCATGAACACCCTTAGAAACCTTTTGGCCTCCCATTTGCCATCACTAAGAAACAGGTGGAGCTAACACAATAGTAAAATCTAGTAATGCAAATTTCCCCTGAAGCTCATGGATCTCATCATCTCCTTCAAACATGATTAACAAATACGATCACATGTATTTCTCCATATATAGCTTCTGCAATAGTTAGCTAACCTCTTGTAGTGGAATTAAATCATTAATTGATTGTTGTTGCAGCTTCCATACCAATCCAAGCTATTTTCTATGAGTTCCTCTATTTTGTGTTCCTATACAACCAGAACCCATTGAGTATCTAACAATCCTTAACAAATGCACTTGAAAGGTGACAATCAACATTAACATAAGTGATTTGACTAGAAATCTTTGACATCAACAACCTTTACCTTCTTTGGAATTTGGGAAACGAAGGTGACATTAGCAACCCTAATGTCCCCTCCATCTTGATGAAACTCCTACGCAATGTCCATGATCTCCTCTTTAATGACTCCACCATTTTTAGTACAAAATCATGGAGAATCCATCCAAACATAGGGCAACAACACCTATCACCATGAAGGCAATCCTCTTTACTTCCCACACAAAAAATTTGGCTACCAAAGCCAAACTATTGCTCCCTGCTGATCTGCTAGAAAACCAAGTCCCCTAATGCAAATGATGAGTTTGGGTTCTCTAGTGTTGTAGATTCATGGAAGAAACTCACCTAGGGCCTTTCCAAATTTATTTAATATATGATATATCTTTCCCAAATAAGATTAATTATGGCTCACTTATTTTGCAATATCTCACTTACATATGCAGAAACATTATGTTCATTAATTAAATCAGTTACAATGAATTACAATAACAACAATGATTTTAATGAAATAATAATAATCTTCCAGCAAATATTACCTGGTTTATTGGCTATAGAATGGAATTACAAATAGCTTCACAAACAAGATACCCAGAGATATACCACTCAAAACCTAAACACATAGAACATGTTCAATACAAACATAGATTGAATATATTGCATCATGAATCTCTCTTCATACTTGTTTAATTTCAGGTGGTGCAGGAATCTCAGGAGCCAAGTCTTGTCGCTCCTCTGGGTCATTACCCACAGTTTCATCATCATCAGTAAAAATTTCTTCATGCTCCCAGTCATCACCTGTAGGGAAAAGAGATGTATTTCAAATTCTGTTTTTTTTCTTTTTCTTTTGCAGCTCAACTACAAATTTGATTCAATAAAAATAAAAAGACAACAAATATGTCAGCAAGGAAAAACTACTTAAAAAGTTTACACAAAGTTAATATACCATATGACAAACTCACCAAGGATTACACAGTAAAAAATTTGAGGATTTCTAACTGAAAGGTTCATGAACAAACCTATCATTCCTTCCTCTACGTTTCATAGCGACGTTTAGCATCATCATCATTAGAATGAACAGGTATGGGTTCAATAAGATAAGGGTAACTTTGTACTTTTGTAAGAAATGTTTTTCTCCACACTTTTGTGCATCCAAACAAGCTTATTGGCTTATCAGGAAAGTTTTTAACAGTACTGATTCCAAAAAGTTATGATGCCAACCACCAAATCAAACACACCCCTAGGGGTCTACCAATTGTCATCATCATTCAATTGTCATTGTCTTAGTAAACTATCTTTAGTGGGAGCTTTCATCGACAAATGTACCTACATCCAAATAATTTATGTTTGGGGTCTACCAACTTTAGAAGTATATTAGAGGTAAAACGGGTGATGAGATGTGACACTAAATTGGATGAAATGAGACTTGCGTTAGGTTCTTGTATGATCATTAAGTCGGTGATGCAGCTGAGTAGTCTTTTTCATTTTCTTGCCCTTGTGGAGGTCTCCATACTTGCAAGTGTCTTAGAGTGTTTCTACACTACTGTGGCAGAGCTTATGTGAGATGTGCACATTTGAAGGAATCTTGACAGAATTGAAACTGACAAATGTCTCAAGTTGCTAACACATTTGAATTGTGATGCTTCTCCTTTGATTCATGAGGAGTTGGACTTATGACAATGGCATCAGAGTAAGGATGTCCAGTTCTCAATGTGTTCCCTATAACGTATGCTTACCTTTGCTTCTGTGAAACTATGTTGTTGGAAATGGCTTTGGAATAAACAATAACTTCCATAGTAAGCTTCGTTTCATGGCAGATTCTCTCTCATGGAGTTTCAACAGAGCAAGATCTTTAGATTTATAACATAGGCAATTGAGCAAGAATGATTATTTCTTATGTGTTCCCTGTTATGTAGGCTTACCTATGGTGGTGTGAAGCTAAATTGTTGGAAATGGATTTGGAATAACCAAATACCTTCCAGAGTGAGTTTCTTTGCATGACAGATTCTCTCATGAAATTCTTACAGAGTGAGAACTTCAGAGGCAAGGCTTCTACTTAACTAGTAGAAGCCTGTGGCACCTCTTCTTAAAGTGCCCAACCATTTTCCCTTGGTGGGGAAGCCTAACAAACTTTAAGGAGAGGTTTGTGCATTTAAAATTAATAGGAAATCATGTGAAATGATAAAAATTTAAATTTCCATCATTTCATATGATTTCCTATTAATTCTAAATACACAAACACTACCTAAATTTACTTTTGAGCCTGATTTGGAGCGCTTTTTGGAGGTCTGGGCTACACAGGAGATTTCACATATGGATGATCCTTCATGTCATACAATGGTGCAGATGGCTCAAAGAAACAATAAAATTAATTTTCTGCTGATAGAAATGGAAAAACAGGGTCCTCAAGAGTCAACAAAATGCTGGAATGGTCAGGAGCAATTAGTTCTACTAATAGAGCTATCAAATCATGGCCCACCTCTACTTGTGCTTTCTAGGCTTTGCTGATTATATGTCCAACTTTGATTTTTCTTTTCTTATCAGACTCAAAGTTTCCTCTCACTTGTGTAGATCTCCTCCCACTTTTTCATATTCGATATTTTCCACATCGCTGTTAAAAAAATTACAAATGCTGAGAAGCATCACGTTGCATTAAATTCAATGGTATGTGAACCCCTTGAAAGTTAATAAACTCCCATTTCTGTTATTTTTGCAATCAAACACCTTAATGTGCTATCATTTCCTTGTGCTGTAAAAAAGTAAGTCTCATTACAAATTCTAAAAGATTCGAATTTCAAAGTCTTTCCAAGAGGATGTTCAGAAAAGATGAAGATCACTAAGCTTGTTTTCACTTGGTAAGGTCTCACACAAAGACAAATGAATGGAACATCACTGGTAAAGATTGGGCAAAATGAGTAGTTAATGTGTAGTGGAGGGAGAAGTATGTAAAATCCTTCATGGTGGGAGTGGCTCAGTGGCATTGCGAGGAAACGCTAGGCATTCACACAATGGGAACCAAATAAAAGGGAAGATGTTCCAAATTCCTAGAGAAAGGGTGCTGGAAGAGGGGATGCAAAAATGGCCTTGTATGCCAATGATGCAAAGGTTTGGGCCATGTGGAAGCTTGATGTGGGAGGGAGGGAGGTGAGTGAAGCAATAGAGATGCAATAATCCAAAGGCATTGAAGGAGAACTGGTGCAGTCAACAAGGACCTTTCATGACATAGTGACCAACCTTGCCCTTATATACAATTGATGATAGGGTATATGGGCATACAATTGTTTGTAGAGGTGAAATTCATTAAGGAAAGATTGTTGAATTCTGCCATGGTAATGTAGGATGGAGAGGTAGTTGGGAACGCTTTTCACAGAGAATCCCATCATTGGTGGTGGGGCTCTAGCTAGCAAATGGTGGGTATGGCCAACGTTAAAGTGTATAAATAAATAGATCCTAGAGTTAGGTTTAATAGGGTGTGAGTATAGTCTCAAGTTGTTTGTCATATAATAATTCTATACAATGTAACCTTTATACAGGCCTATTATTAACTACTGAAATCAATCCAAACTTCCACTATTTCTTGTTCCAAGAACCAAGAACTATGGATTGCAATGGTTGCTTGACAAGTGTAAAGAGTAGGAGTAGGTTCCAAAGGGGAAAGCTTGCAGGGAGTGGAGGTTCAATTTGAGAACAACAAAGTCATGAAACCTTCATAGTGGATCACATGCTATGTGTTGCCAGTAAAGCTATAGGGAAGAGGCATTGAGAATGATCATGAGAAACTTCAAACTGTATCTAGGCCATGCATAGGTAAACGTGACGAAAGCAAGCACCCAAGCTAGGATGGGAAGTTGATTGTTGGTGGCTATGGTGTAGGTGATGGGTTCCCATTTTGAGGGGTAGTCATTGGTTAATAAGGTGGGAAACTGGGAATGATAAGAGACCTAAGAACAAAAGATTTGCCATTGGTCTCAATGCTAGTGGGCTTGTCGTGATTGTTGGTGATATTGATGGCAATAGGGTTTATAAAAGGTAGAGTTCAACTAGAGGTAGAGGGTGAAGGAACAATTCTTGGGGCTTAGGCATCTATGAAGATGGCATGAAGTTTATTGGATTTTGTTACATTGGATGTTGACAAGGTAACTTATCCATGTTGGCAAGTCATAGAGTAGATGTATTGAACCTGCTTAACCTAAAATCAGGTCTAGGGCTTTGTACAAGCCAACTTTTCAATAAGTCATCTCCTTCATATGTGATAGAGCAAACCAAGCATCTTAAGAGAGTGAATTGGAGACATCAAGCAAAATCTTTGAATGCATCATTCAAACTAACCATACATGCAATGTTAAACCGAATGTCATCTTCAACCTCCAACTATTAGGCATAAATGGGTCGCTTGTAGAGGACAGGTGTGAAGTGCAATAGTTGCTTCTTGAATGACAAAGAAAGAAGTAGCCAACAAAAAAAATTCAAAAAGGAAAACAAAACTAGACATTGTGATGTCAAGAGTTCTAGAAGAGTCATATTGAAAATGGGAAAATAGAGAAGTCATCTAAAGTCTCAGGTAGCTTTGTGGGGAGGATGTGACAATAGTGATTTATAGGTGTATTTTAGGGAGGTGGTAAGAAAGTCTAGTAAGCATGGTATTTTTGACATCCATTCAACCAATATGTCCCATGTTAACTTACACTTTCCACCTTTGACCTTTTCTTCTCTCCCATGTTCTATGTAGGTGATAGCAAAATACAAGTTATAGAGGAAATCTTAGGTGGGTGATAATGGGTGTCATATCTAGGCAATGAGAGTAGGGGGATAGAAGTGTAGGAATGGCAAGGGGTAGTCATGGTAGCCTACTAGGTGTGGTGAGGGGAGAGGGATTCTAAGGGGTTAGGCCCTAGTAAATGCATATTTATGGTTCAACAATTATATTAGGGATTATACTAGAATGTTTAGGTTCTCCATGACTAATGATGCTTAAATAAATCAAGGACTATCTCTTGCATTGGATGGGACCAACAGTTTGATCAAGCAAGATCCAAAGCTTGGGGTCTATACTTTTCTCAAATCCTTTTTTGGCACATAAGCAAACTAAGGGATAATGAAAAGAGGTTAGAAATCTAAACACTAACAATCTAGGGTTTCCCCTCAGGGTTAATGCACTAAAAGTTAGAAATTAGAGCTTGGTGATTGATAAGCTAGAGAAAAGGATTTTTGGAGTGGACTACTAGTTTCCTATCAAGAACAACAAATGCACCCTCCCCTATATGGTCCTTTCGAATCTACAAATCTACTTTCCATTGATCTTCAAAATTCCTATTAGGGTGCATTAATGAGTAAGCAACATTATAAGAAAGTTCTTATTAGATAGGTCACAATCATTGAGAATGGAAAGGTTATGTTTTAGTGTCTTGGGAGAAGGTACCAATTTTGGGAGTTGTGGTAGAGAGTACCTTAGCTTCAATGGTGTAGGGAAAATATTTGGGTTCATTCCTTTAACAAGCTAGTGATTTAGATAGTTAAAGTACAACAAAAGGATCTTCAAAGGAAAGGAAAGTGGAAAAGACGGATATTGTCATCAAGGCACTTCATGGACAAATGGTTCAAGTGTTCAACCAATCAACACAACACAATGATATTATGAGGATATGGTTGCATTTGGCCTTGTGAGTATGGTTGCATCTTCTGACATTTAGGGTTGTGCCAATTCTGCCTTGTTTTGCTATATGCCAGTCAACTATGTTTGTGTTTTCTCTTGTATTTTATACCATTAGTCCTTTGTTTATCTCCTACATAAGCTTCCATCCCATTTTTATAAATGAATTTCGTTCCCTTACTAAAAAAATTACAAATTATTAGTTCCCAATAAATCATGAGTCGTTGAGTGTTTCACCTTAAATATATGGCCCTAAGGGGTTAACCCTCACAGCTCTAAATCCCAAAAAATAGCAGTGCAATACCACAATTCTTTAACTTATTATGTGTGCGCTAAATGTCTAACAAGTAACACAACATTGATATAATGAAGACCATGGGTAAAAACATGGGAGAGAATGCCTGACAATGAAAAATGGAAGCCACCATGTTCCCATTCATTGATTAGGTGTAGTCACACTAAATTAAAAAGCTAAAAAAGATGTCTTCACATTTTGAAAAGTACAAAACTGATGGAGCACCAAATATGGAGTAGCAACAATGAAAATTCTTTGCAAGGTCTTTGCCTTTGATTTACATATTCTGATGCATCAAATATAAAAAATTTATCAATAACAAAATAGTGTGAAATTCGTATTAAATTCGTGAATATATTAAAGAATAGGTGCTACTCACCCTTTTCGATATCATCATCATCTAAATCAAAATCACGCTCCCTGGGCCCATCTTCATCATCATCTCCACCCTTTTTATTGAGTGCTAGCTTACCTTTTCTTGCCTCCTCTGCTTCATCATCTTCCTTGACGTGGTTAGAGAGATCATCATCTTCATCACCTCCTTTTCCTTTCTTGGGACGGGAAACATCAGCACTACTACCACTAGGGCCTTCATTTATCTTCATTTCACCAAAAGCAGCAGCACCATTAGTTGCTGCTTTCATCATCCATCTTTCGTAACCTGTTGCACTACTTTTCCTCTTGTTCATCTTCTCTTCAGCTTCTTCTAAAGTTAACTGTTTGTATTGTGCTATTTTGTTAAAGTTGTACCTAAAGAACAGAATAGATATGAATAGGTCTCCTTCCAAAAATACATAAAATACAAAATCTCAAGTTAGAAAAAATACAATATCAGGATAATCTGTGATCAATAAATTATTCTCATGGAGTAATTGATCCTTAATATTCAAAATATTGATAGTTTTGACACGATATTTCACTACAATTACAGAAGGTAAACCTCAACTACAGTAATATTGTTTTATTTTATCTTGAAGGTCGTAGGTTTAAATTGTATGAGGTAATGCTATATAAAATTGGATCCTCCTAGAGACAACAAAGGTTGGAGCCTCATGCATTGAGTTTGCCTTTTATTTCACTTTAACTAAACAGAATGTACATAATTGAACTATCCGACATAACAAAGTAAATAATGGTTATATTGATAAGTGCATATACCAAGAACCAGCAGGTAAAGCAACAAACTCCTTCCCTTGCATCATCAGCAGATAATATGATGCTGATTGTGCACCCTCAAGGTGACCCTGATATTGATGCTGACCAGTTTCATCCTCTAATATCCAGGGCTTGTTCTTATACTTCTCCTATATGGTCCCACAAAAATAGCACAGTGTAAATAAGGTAAAACAAGCAGTATAAACACAGAAAAAGGCAGTGACAATTAAAATGAAGTGCACATGCCTGAGGACAGGAAATCTATACAGAATAATTACATCAAATCATAACATGAGAAGTTTCCACTTTTGTTAGAAATTACCAGTTTTAAGATATGCACAAATAAAAATCAAGCAGACCTTGATGACAATTCATGAACCAGATCTAAATTTCCCTTTATGAAGTTCCATGTCTGGTTAATCACTTAATCCTTACAATAGCAATCAGCCTTCTAAAATAATGTGCCTAGCCAACATGTTTATTCTACTGAATCTTACGACACAGACTCACAGAGTAAGGTAGTGTGCTCATTTTTTAAAATAAATATTAGCAAGTTTGATCTTGCAACTTTCAGAACACATCAACCATATAGTTAACTTCTAATTTTCTGCCAGACATGCATAGTTCTTTTACACCTGGAAATTACACTACTTAATAATTGACACATAAATTGATGTAATTTTAAATAATAACAGGAGCTACCCGTAATCCATCAGTTAACTGACGTCCTTGGAGGCCTTCCTTAAGAATTGTCCACTTGTTCTCCGCACTTTTCTTCTTTGAAAATGGAGGCAAGCCCGTCATAAATCTACCAATGTAGAAAGTTTTGTCCGCACTGATGCTTGCACGGACATTGTACTCCTGTGATCAATTGAAACATCCTGAATAAAACAAACAAAATTTTGTTCTCCCAAATAATTATATATCATATTAATTATGAGAGCCTATGTGGACTCTAATTTTTTGATCTCACCCATTGCAAGGTTTCCACAAGGTATTTTATACTTGCAGAATTCATTAACAATGTTCACTCATCTATCATTCTATTCATCACCCACCTCAGAAATTTTTTCCCAAAAAAAGCTGCGTTCCTTAGGTGAACTGAATAGTTGCTTACTGACATTCTCACCAGAGAAGTTACAGGACTTTAAAAGTACTCGTTATCGACATCCACAAATTTTTCGTGATATCATCTCCTTTTCTAGCTTATTCTCCCTTCTGTATTGGTGTTAATATGTCGTTTGTGCTCGGTTGTTTTCCTTCAAAATAGCGTTAGCTAGACGCATCGAGATTGATAGTGAAATTTATTTGATTTTCATATTCCCATATTTAATAGAAAAGTTTCATTCCGCAAAGATATCGCCCATCTCCAACTCCTTAAAGTTTCAGTTCTAGGGTTTCTTTTCCAGAAAGATCCTCTTCACTACGGTTCCGCATTCGACTTTCTCTACGTAATTGTTCTTTCTAGCTAATTCATCCCCGCCAATCTCATTCTCCCCTCACGACTTCCACCACCTCCGACTACTACAATTTGTCCCGGAGAAGAATCGCTAGGAACAGCCGAAACCAACAATTATACGCAGGAATTCGAGGGCGTCTAACCCGGATCAACTTAGTGATGGTGACTCCGCATTCGTAGCACTTGGAGCGGTTCTCCACCATTGTCTTCCCGCAGGAGAGGCAAAGGGTGAGGTGCTTGCAGTTGCTCCCGTAGAGGTCGGAGGTGGACGAACAACCGCCGCATGACGGCTTCAGGGTCAGATCGAACGACATGGCTAACTCCCCCGAAGATCGAGAGCGAGGCGGGAAGGGATTTGTGAGCGACGCGGGACAGCAACGAGAGAGGACCGAAATCGAAACTCGAAAAATCGGAAAACCTTGTGTGCTTTTATAGATGGCGATTGTTCCGTCCAGGCCTCGAGAAAATTTGAGCGGCGTCGATACGCAATTGGGTCGGATCCGGATTCGCCCGAAGATGGTTAATCGGACTAATGATCGGTTAGGCGTGATGAGACACATTCAAGGGTAGATCTTTGGAAGAACGATTTTAATGAAGATCAATTAATTTAATTAGGAGTGTTGTAAATTTCGTATTTGTAAAATTTTTATTTTTTGACATATTTTTTAATTAGGATTTTTGTAATATATGAATTGAAAATTATTTTTATAAAACAATTAACATATATATATCATTATTTCTAGTCGTTAATTTTATAATTTTATGTAATATTCATATTTTTAAAATACATGTTACATTTAGAATCGATTAAATTTATAATTAATTTAAAGCAATTGCAAGTTTAACGACCACAAATTAAATTAAATTAACGACATTAGTTAAACAGCCAATATTATAAATTAATTAGTTTAACAACCTCAACATTGTTTCGAATTTTTTTATTAGATTTGAAATTTTGTTAATCTATAATACATATATTAGTCTTTTTATTATCTAAAGAATGTGATATTTTGGGAGTTATTGAAGAGCTACTCCAGGAAATGAATAGTAAAATTAAAGATCTCTACTCTTCTTTTTACTTTATGAAGTTAATATGTTTATTAAGCTCTAGCCTAGATCTGCTCTCAACAATGAAAACATCTGAGGGCATATCTAATTAAGCATGTAAGCATGTAAGAATGTGTTTATCTGCACGAGCAAGGATTGGCAAAGTGATCTCGTAAGTTGCTCTTCCATAGGGAGCACACCATCTTATAGAATTGTTTGCTTGGTGATGAAAGGGCGAGTAGAAGTGGTGCTACGATAGTGCTATAGTAGGATGACAATGCTATTTACCATGGAAAAAGGGCGATGACGAGGGGTGGGATAGCATTGATCTATCCCAGGAATATTAAAAATCTAAAATATTTTAAAAAATTTAAATTAAATATAATTTTTTTTAAAATTTTATGAGATGTATAAATAGTTTTATAAAAAAATTTAATTTCGTATTTTTAACATTTTAACAAATTTTTTTTTTTCAAATTTTTTTTTTCAGAAGATATAAACCCCACGTTGGAAAAATTGCTCTCTTGTGGAGAACTGCGGTACAACAAATTAAATTAATATGGTTCTGTTTAGTTACGGTTCACTTCGTAATCAAAAATTACCTTTATAATTATAATGACACAGAAGTTTTTTTTTTATATTTTTTAATCATAACTTTTAATCGTATCAATATTTTAAAATATAATTTCACTATTTTATATATTTTATTTAAATGTTAAAATAAATATAAATAGAAATAAATATAAATCATTACTGTTTGATTGAACGATCCAAAAATCAATACATATTTTTCTTATTTAATAAATACAACTCCTAAAAATAATTTTTTCCGAAGTTAAAAACACCTGCTTCAAACATAATAGCCTATGTATAGTAACAGGCCAAAGTGATTTTAAATTGCTATTACTATGCAGTGTTTTGTCGTTTGATAAATATTTTTACAATTTCTTCACAGTAATTAAGCAAACCATAAGATTCGTTTTATTTGTTGATGTTAGTGCTGCGTTAGGACTATTTTAGTTTAAGATACTTACGCTTGTTGTAGTAATTAAGGATAGTTAATTGGGATAACGTACTTTAAATTAAGTTAAACAAATTAAACTTATCTTAAAAAATAACAAGTTCTCATGGATCATCAGCTTCCGCTCGACTTTCTCAAGACTAATTAGCATATATCGATGAATATAATAAAAACGGAAACACCAATTGAGCATTAAAAAAAAGGGGAAAAAAAAGAAAAGGGAGCCTAGCTAGTCAAACGACATCTCGAGAGGAACTAAAGAGGGACGAGGATGTGAAATATTCGGTTTCGGTCACGGTGGCCAGATAAAAACCCAGGAAAAAAAAGAAGAACGCGAATTTCGATCGATCTCGTCCACATGCACATCGCGTCTCGGCCCTACAAAATCAGCAAGGCTTGCCCTTCCTGCACTCCAGCGTGCCGGAGTAGCGAGTCAGCCTCGTCACGTAGCGCCCGGGCTTCGACGAGATCATCTCCTTGCGGGAGAACGGCAGGTGCGCTTTCTTCGGCCCGGACTCCACGAAGAACGCACCGTTCTGCAGAAGATCCCCCTCCGACCTCCACATCCAGTTCTTCCACTCTGCCTTCGATGTGAACTCCCTCTTCGTCACCTGCACGCATGCCCGACGTCGTTGATATATATATATATATATGGTAATAGATATATCATAGCTAATTCTCTTGTGGTAGAATTGTTGCTTTTAAATTATTTTTTCATATATATATATACTGTAAATGTAGACTAAAAAGAGATTTAATAGACAATAACGAAGAGATTCAAAGAGGTAAAAGGAAAGAGATTGTCATTAATATTGTCGACATAATACTCTATGGTGTAAGTTGAGAAACATCAACTAAATAATAAACATTGCGGTGAATACGAAAAGTGAAACCAAAGTTATATTAGTTAGATGATTTATTGAAAAATTTTAGTAATTCAAAACTATTAAATTAAAGTTATATTAGAAAAGTAAATTTAGTGATGTCATTAAAGAACATTTTTCCATCAGATATAGATGTATATATTAATAATTAATTACGAGTATATATCATCATTAATTAACACTGTGATTAGTTCAGGGTGTACGTCCGATGTACATGTATAAATGCATACCTCGGTGGCGTTGTGTTCTGGGTTGGTGACCGGAGGTGCGATGTACCGGTTGCCCTGGCTGACGATTGTGGGGTTCTGGTTGCCACCAATGGCGTACATCATCCAGTGGGTGTAGTCGTTGTTAACCACATGGAAGAACCCAAACCGTCCCCTTCACAGCATCGACAGATCGACAACGTCAAATCCTAGCAGCTTTCTTTGCGAATCATTTGTTCTAGCTAGCTGTATCATATACATACGGAGAGAGATAGCTAGATATATGAAAATGTCGGTCACCTTGGCATTCTCTGCTTCAGTCTCCTCCCGAAGTGATTGAATGCCAGCGTGATCTGCATGACCTTGTCGTCGACGTTGCTGTCTGATGCTCCGAACAACATCACCTGAACGGTACACAAAAGTGATTAAAGATTATAATTTTACTTATCAAATGTAAAACTAGTTTTAATATATACTATGAAAATTTTATCTTGTTCAAAATAATTGATTATTAAAAAAGACTTAAAGTTATATAAAAATCTCAATTTCTTTCATCAATTTTAACTGGTGAGACCTCGTTGTGATGGGTGAAGTGAGAGTTGGATATGGTGATGGCTGTGGAGGTAGCAATGGCGTCGATGAGGCCGTCGGCGCAGTTGGACATGGAGACGTGATCGATCCAGATGTGGGAGGAGCCGAAGATGGAGATACCGTCGCCGTCACTGGCCAACCTCAGGCCGTAGTGGTCGACGGAGTCCCTGATCATGCCACCACTCCCCCGCCTCATGTCGTGGATGTGGAGTGAATGGATGATGACGTGCTTCACGTACTGGATCGAGATCTGTCCACCGTAGGCGATGTGGACCTGATGGCCGCGGCCGTCGATGGTCTTGTAGCTCGCAACAATGAGCTCCTCCGACAGCTTGATGATCATGTCGCGGGCGAAGATGATCCACAGAGGCTCCTTGCGCGTGACGGCGTGGCGGAGGGTGCCGGGCTTGGGGTTGACGAGGTCGTCGTCGGAGGCGTCGTGCACGACGTAGTACCTTCCCCTCTTCCCCCCCTTGGTCCTGCGCCCGAAGCCAAGCACGCAGTTGGCGAGCCTCTTCCGGCGAAGATGCCAGCGCCGGTCGCACCGCCAGCAACGGTCGATGGGGTTCGTCGCCTTGCATGGACCGGCGAACTTATTTTTGTGCCGGAGTTGCCGGCGGGTGCTGTTGCCATCCATCTCTAGAATCGCCCTGCATGTGAAAATCCAACACGTACTTTTAATTAATTAAGTAAAATAACCTCGCAGTTTATCACATCTATATATTTAATTACCAACTTGCTTCCATCTCTAATCAAT
>JAMKPZ010001380.1:0-32256 GCA_024699675.1 Amphibolis antarctica | reverse complement strand
GACGGATGTTCTAACTTTGGTTAACAGGCATTTTGTTATAAACATTTTAAATGATTTTTACATTAGTAGTGAACGGAAGTTCTAGCATTGGTCAACGAAATGTTTGTTATAACTTGCTTTAACTATCTATATTGTAGGAAAATGAAATGGATATTTCAATCTATTAATGTCAAGACTCACCTGTGTAAAGTTTTGATGATGTTAGATACATGAAACTTCAAGCAAATCAAGCATGAAGTCATGAAGCAAGAAGAGAAGACTAGAAGATTCAAGAATGAAGCCAAGTCAAGAGAAAAGTCAAGACAAGAAGATTCAAGAATAAAGTTAAATCAAGAAGATTCAATAACACTCACAAGGTTTGGACACTAGTATAGGTTATTCATTTAGATCTTAAGCCTATAACTAATACTTCACACATATCAAAATGTTGTAATAAAATTCATTGTTCATTACAATGTTTTCTACTGGAAAGACTTAAAAATTATTCTATCTGAAATTGGTATAACGAAAATCCCATTCGTTATAAAGATTTACTGTTTCTTTGACTAAGTTTCATATATTCGGAAAAAACAAAATCCAAGACCTTGGAACTTTTGAACCTCACAAAACTTATGACACAAATTTCACTTGTTTGGAACTATAACTTAGAAGTTCGGAACTTTCGAACCTACTTACAATCAAGACACCTAGAAAATCAGTATGACAATTTGACAAAAACATTATAAAGATTTTGGATTTGGTCCGACACTTAAGATATGATTTCGAAAAATTCAAAAATTAAGATACCTAGAAATATCAATATAAGGATTTGGCAAAAACACTATAAATCGTTATAAAGATTTTTGATTGAGCCAACACTTAGGAAAATTTTTGAAATATTTACCGTTAGAAATGAGATCCTGGATGATCCGAACTTACCAAAATAGGCACTTAGGAAAATCGTTATAACAATTTACGAATAGGTATAACGATTTGACATTTTTTCTTTAGACAGTTTTTTTGAACATGAATCAGAATAATGAATGTTATAACGATCTATATTACCATATCAGTATATAGTACCATTAGTAAAATTGGTATAACAATTCTAAAAAACTTTATAATGATTTTGTTTGAAAAATTAGCCATTGAACAAATTTAAAGCCTATAAATAGGAGAGTTTTGTAGCATTTTTGGATACCATTTTACACATTTTGAACTCTCTTTGCATAGTTTTTGCACTCACACACGCACTCACTTTGAAGTTCATTGTTGGAGGTTCCCAACTTCAAGACTTCATCTCAAAGGCATCTTTCAAGGTGATCTTGTTCTTGTTTTGTTGTAAAAGGCTGATTTCTCTTTGAGGTTGGTTTTGCTTGTGTTCGACCACAAACATAAGTGGGGTGTTTCTTTGGTGGAGTTGTCCGTTTAAGAGTTGGACCATAAACTTTTGTTTGATTAGGGAGTTCAACTAAAAACTCTCGGTGTTTATTGGTTAGAATGTGTAACCATAAACTCTCAGTGTTTGTTGGTTGGAGAGTGTAACCAAAAACTCATGATTGTAGTTGATTTGGTGTTCGATTATAAACATCGCTTGTAATTTGATTTTAGTGGTTAGTATAAGCTCGTGCATTTTTGCTTGGAGGTGGACGTAATCATTAGAGTGAACTATTTAAAAATCTCTGTGCTTTTATTTTTACATCATTTTTATTATACTTGTATTAATAATTTTAAAATTCACTATTCACCCCTCTCTAGTGGTCAAAATTGATCCTAACAATTAAGATGAACATTTTGTTAATACTTGAAACTCTTATAAGTCTAAGCTTGAATGCTTGACGAAAGATCCATAATATAGGTATGGACATTCCATGAGAAACAGAGATTCCATCTTAAACAGAAAAACCATCTATTTGTTAATGATTTTTGTAGGATACTGAATCCTTAACTTTGAAGTTTTAGGGAGAATTTTAACAGGATCAAAGGAATGAAGATTAGTAAGGATATGATAAAGAACAAAAAAGAAAGAATTCAAAATAAACGAAGGATTTGAAAGATTCAATCCATGACTAATAGAAGGAGGATAACATTCCATTTATGGTAATAGACTGTTTTATAAAAAGAGAGGAGCAAAGAGTAACCTAAGGTTTTTTGTGTGCTAAGTTCGAGTGCTCTTGCTGTAGTTCTCTTGTGAGGATGCTTGTGTTTTTGGCATTGTGTTTTCGTGTCTCACAAAAAGGTTTTGCAAGTTGCCAATCAATTTGTAACAAGAAACCTCCTCATTGAGCTATAGTGAGTACTGCAAAGTTTGATCTTTGCAGGGTAGCAAGGTAACATATATATATCTATAAAAAAAAATAATACATGGATAAAAATAATATTGAAAGATCATGTAATGAACATAATATGAGAAAAATAATACATGGATCAAGTTATTTTTTAAATTATTAATAAAAAATATATTTTAATTATTTATAATTGCAAATTATAAAAAAAAATTAAATGTTTATTAAATTTTTATAAATATTTATTTTATATTGAATACTAAGAATTGAAAATAAGTTATTTTCAATTCAATTATATTCAATTCTTATATGTGTACAAACACAAATATTTTCAATTCTATTCAATTCTGATAAGTGCACAAAAAGCCTCATATTGAATTCATTTCTACTCAATTTAATCTCTCAAAAAATGAATTCTCATGAATTTATTTTAGTTCAATTTTACATGTACAAATACACCCTAAGGGTCCATTTGTGCACTTAGAAATGAGGAGAAATGAATTGTTAAGAATTCATTTCCTAATCAAAATTGAATTGAATTGAATGAAATTAAATTCAATAAAGAAGTGTTTGTGTACCTTACAGAATTGAACAGAATTTGAAATTTTAGTGTTTGTATATATAACGAAATTAGACAGAATTGAATTTATTTTTTATTTTAAAAATAGTAAAAAGTCAATATATTTTAAAATTTAACTATTGACTTTTTAAGAAATACAAAAGGTAAGCAAAGAGATTCCGCTCAATTCACAAGGGAGGATGTTGGAATTGAATTCTAAACCCCTCCTTTTAAATGAATTACGTGAAGGAATTGAATTCCGTTAAAGAAGATCCACACAAACACTCATATTAGATGGAATTGAATTCCTTCCAATTCAATTTCCTTCAATTCTATCGACACAAACCCCCTATAAGAAGTAAATGAATCATTATGCATTGTTGGCTAAGAAGGTTATCATCTTCTAGTAAAGTCAAAATTTTAGTGAAGTCGTTCATCACATTATATTTCCATATGAAAAATTAGACTATATACTATGCTAAGAGAAAAGTCATAGACTGGACTAGTATTTGGTCTAAAAATTTTACATGTAGCCATATATAGTTAACAAAAGCATTTAAGATTAAGGATAGAAAAGGAAATGGAATATCTCATTAGCAAACACAAGCATATATATATATATAAAGGTTACATTGAGAAGATAAACATACCTTAAGAAATATGAGAATAAACTTACAACACATAATCTCAATGCATTACTACTCTAACACTCCTAAGCTAGACCATCTAGCTTACAACATATTCAATAACTCAACATACGTAAACATGACAAGAAATAATAGATACATAAAAGAATATAAAAAATCAATCGCTATAATAGCAACAGTAAAAGGCAATAGTATTTGTTATAGCAGAAGTAGCAGCAACAATGTAGTAATGGTTAGAAATAGCAGTAATAGAAATAATTTGAGATAAGTTTAGAAGAACTATATCTCAAATAGTAATAGATTAACCATCTAATGATACAATCTAAGGTGGTAAAATAGATAGATAAATGTGGTATATTCTAGAAATTAGGAAGATGTGATCTATTCTGAGATAGTATCTTTTTTTGGCCCTTTTCAATGAAATTTTTTTCATTTTTTATTTTTCACTCTCCTTTCTTCCTTTTATTTCTTTTTTTAAATCTTACATACCTGACCCTTCTTTTCTTTCTTCTTGATTCTTCTTCCCCCTTCTTTCTTTCTCTATTTCTCCCCCTGTTTTTCCTTTTTCTTCCTTTTTTCTTTCTCCCTTTCCTTTTTTTCTTTTATTTTCCCCTTTCTTCTCCTTTCCGTTCATCTTCTTCTATCTCTAAGAGAGAAAGATAGTAGAGCAACAATGCTAACGTCAATAAATAGTAGTAGTGAATGATGATGGAGGAGAAGAGAAGAAATAAGCAACAACATATCTCACTAAACCCATCATCAAAGCAATGAAGTGTCAATGAAACTATTAGAGATGATAGCAATGGTGAATTAATGCATGTGACATTGGCTAGAGATGTGAGAGGTGATGACGTCTAAAGGCTTTTGTGGCTTCAAGAAAAGGGTAGGCGGAGTTAAGAGAGGAGATTGTAGTGTGCAAATGTATGTTGGAAAATGCTAGGAGCTGATAATATGGGTGAGGCTGATAGTAGACAAAAAAAAGGAGGAAGACAGAGTGCAACAAATGACAAGAAAGAGGTTTGGAGGCTAGGGATAGGAGCTAACTACAAGAAAAGGGATCTACATGTGAGAAAGGGGTGGCAATAACAAAAAAAAATTGAGCAACTAACGTAGAAGGGTGGTGATGACTGGTGGTGGATGAGAGGAAAGTGGCAGCTGCGGTTTCCTTCATTTCTACCTAGATTTCATAATTTATGAACTGTCAAAATACAAGAAATAGGTGGAAGTAAAAGATCTCATTAGCAAATATAAGTCTCTATATATAAAGGTTACATAAAGAGCACAAGCATATTTTAAGTAATGTGGAACTAAACCTACATCGATATAATCTACACTATTACTCTAACAAAGAAAGAAGAAAAAACATTGGAGAGTGGAAGGAGAGAAACATTAGAGATAGAAGAAAGAAAGAAAAAAAAAACCAACAAAGAAAAAAACTAGAAAGAATTTGTAAAAAATGTATTATTTACATAAAATATTTTATAAGAAATAGACTATATGTTGATACTCACAATAGTATAACTACAGTCACTAAACACATTCATGGTGGATTCCATCAATTTAAGGAGATCCCACGCACACAACAAAAATAATAATAAAATAAAAAATGGTTGGGATTAAATCTCAACCATTTATCATGGCACCAACAATAAGACGTACATTGATGCCAACATACTATACTTTCTGTATTCTACATGCATTTTGCTCGTATATTAAATGTGCAATGGCCTGCTAAAATCAAATGCTTATATTAATGAGAAAGCTACATGATTTGGTAAATTGCTTCAAGAAACCAAATACAGTAAATGACGGAGAATACTACCAGTTGTAATAGCAATTCAAAGTATTTGTCGTACATTTTCTTGTCAGCATCAACGAATGCAAAATCATAACTGTAAGAAATGAAACATCAAGATTGGACAATAAGAGTTCTGGATCTTTGATCAAAGGAGAAAACACTCAAGTTCAGCCTTGATGGGAAGAGAAAGCTCAACAAATTGTAGGTAGATTAACAACTTGTGCATGCACATACATTTAATATTGGTAAATAAACAAGCAGAAAAACAATGACACAAAATAGCATCACATACGATATGAAAATAGTATAAAAGAGAGTCATTGATATGAAAAGTATCTATAGAAAA
Organism: Amphibolis antarctica; assembly: GCA_024699675.1. Taxonomy (NCBI): domain Eukaryota; kingdom Viridiplantae; phylum Streptophyta; class Magnoliopsida; order Alismatales; family Cymodoceaceae; genus Amphibolis; species Amphibolis antarctica. Next base: position 26,642 of record JAMKPZ010001380.1, on the reverse strand, counting down.
GGATTAGTAATAAATAAACACATGGCAGGGTGTAACCCTTTTTTTTGCTACAGATGTGGTGGAATCCACCAAACACTAAATCCCAAAAGAAAAGAGGAGTCACCACCTAGTCTATTTGGGGAAAAACTAAGAAAACCCTAAATGAAAAGGAAGTATAAAGCCTATGGACTAAGATATGGATAAACGTTCTAACTACGAATTGAGAAGGTTTTAGGCACCCCAAACTGCCTAACCTATAGTTGACCTCTGACTATCCATAAAATGTAGACGTGCATGTATGACATTCTAAGGTGATGGGCTTACTTTGGCTAGACAGGGCCCATGGGCTTACATGACTAAAGAGAACTCGGTGAACATAACAAGTGTGATTTACTTCCAAGTGACCATGGAAAGGAATAGAGGTTAACTAGATTTATTATTCCTCTTCTTTTAACTAAGAAGAGAGCTAAGGATAAAATAATTATTTTTCCCTTAAACATTCATGAAGGAGAAATAGGGAAAGGAAGGGGGAATTTATAACCTATTTTTCTCCCATGTGATTATGGAAGAAGATTATTCAAAGTATCTTAGTTCTCACCCTGTGATTAAGGTGAGAAGACACCTCAAGTCCCAAATGATCCTTATTGGACAAAATGATTATGTAAATGAAACATGATCTTAATGGGCCCATATGTAGTGTTAAGGAGGTTATCTCAAAGAGGTTCTTAATAAGATTTTTCTTTATTGTTGTTATTTAGAAAGATTTAATATAACTATTAATGTCATTATTATGATTGGGTTTTATTATGACTATTATCATTATTGTTCTAAAAGAGTTTATAGCTTGATTTTGATCATTTTATTCTTGATATCTTTCATAATTTGATTCTTATTGTCATTGTTTTAATATCATTTTACACTTAGGTACACAAATGCATCATATAATTAATACCTACCAGACCACTTGACAAACCAACAATATTGGGTGTATGAGGTGTCTAACTCCTTTCTCACACATACTTGAAAAACTTATTCCAGACTCTTTAGTTAAGTCTCAGTAGGTCTTATCCCTTTAAGCATAATCACACATTATATAGGTTTTCCTAGTTTAGTCTTTATTTAGGCTAGTTGTGAACACCTCCTTGGGCCCAAAGGCCCATTCACCCTAATCCAGTCTACCTAGGCCTTTAGAAGGTCCACCTCATCCTCTTTAAGGCATTGAGCTCGGTGCAAAGTGTTTTGCGGGCAGAGGTCCAGCCCACCCTATAATGTGAAAAAATTATGTTACACCGAGAGCAAATAAAAAAGCAAAAGAAACAAAGGAAAGACTGAAGCAAAGGAGAGAATATAAAATAATTTCCTATTCCTGGTGATTATTTCCTTTTTTGCATATTATTCACTGTATAAGGTTTTTATATAGGTATTCTAACAATAAGAAAAGCTTCCAAAATTAAAGGAACTATATACAAATATAATTCAGAATATGATAGTATAACACTGACTACATGGATGGTGACTATAGAGAGCAATTCCCTCGTAATTAGTAGCAACTTATAAGAAGAAACTGTCAATTACCTGCCAGCTTCACCATTTAGAATCATAGAATTTAAAGCATCCACTGCTATTCCATGTTTCACTATCACCTAAAATGAACGGTATAGAATAAGAACACATCCAAGGTAGTTGTCAAAATGGTAGGATAGAGCTACAAGTAAAGCAAATATTATTATTAGACCAACTAACTTGAGTAATTTTTTTGCAAAAAAGGATAAAGCTATAGATAAAAGTTTGTTAAAAGCATACATGAAAATGCATATCACATAAATGGAGATGGAGGCTACGGTAAACAACAATAGGGATAATTCTTTCAAGGAGGATGAGCAGAAACAAATTTTGAAAAATTGGCAAACACAAATATGAATTAATTTTTGATGTACTATGGTAATGGTTTGCAAAATAAACACCGTAATTGGCCTCACAAAGATATGCCAAGGTAAATAGTCTCAGATATAGGGTACCCTGCAACTCTACACATAAATTTTGCTACATCTACTATGGATTTAAGCCCATGTCCATCACGTGATATGGTTTGCAAAATTAGGTTTATCTTATATAGTTGCACATTACAGTGGTATTGTTGACCAAAATGAATGAATGATACCTCTTTTAGACTTCCCTGGTCGACAATCATAACAATCTGATCTAGTTGCCTCAGCTTTTGATTTAATGGAAGTCCCTAGGAACTGAGAACCCTTCCACGGTGGTATCCCACAACTTTTAGCTAGATAAGGCAGCTTGGTGGCATTTTCCAATGCCAAACCCCAAATTGATTCCTTATTGATCATTTTATCAACTTTAATGTAGTGCCAAGAAAAAATTGACAGAGACAGAGCCCTAGAGCGAGCAAAGCCCCTTGTTTCTACAATCATACACCCTTTTTGTATATTCCCAATAAGGGCAGAAAACATTAGAAGAGAGGACGAAAAGAAACAAAGATTGACCACTATAGAAAGACTGATGAATTTAGATTGGCATCAAGGTTCAACTGCATTGTATTGTAATAATCTGTATTATACATTATGGTTGACCTCTTTAACTCTCATCAATGATACAGCTCTCTACCCACATAGCCTAGTTCTTGACCCACAGAAAAGAATATAGGACTAGTGTCAACTATGTTTCTGGAAGAAAGGAGTCAACAAGGCAGAATAAAGAACTTTACCTCAAAAGTTTAGGTATTGATAGTAAATACCTCAATGACTACCACTGCTGGTTATTTTTTTCATTATGCCTTTGCCTGAGTCTTTTTAGTATTTACTAATACTAATATCTTGAGTTACATAAAGAACTGTAAATATTCAAAATCCAAAATTCAATTTGGTTCTGAATTAATTTGGCAAAACATTATTTGGATCTAAAATGCCGACAGTCTTAATCAGATTTTGAAATTCATATCTGTAAAATATTGTAAACAAATTTAGATATATATGACATTTACTAATTAAAATCCAATTCAAATTTGTTTACTTATTATCTAATTGGATATCTGACAGAATTTCTATATTATTTTATTTATAAATTTATTATTTTAGCATTATAATTTTTTATATTTAAAATTGTTAATATAAAATAATCATATTCAAATTCCGACATTTCAATTCAAATATTCAGTTTGAATTTTTTGTATTCGGATATTATCTGAATTCAATTTTTTGGATTCAAGCATTTGGATTGTGTTTTCCCGGATTTAGATATTATCAAAATTTCAGTAATCCATCAAATGTAGATTCAGATGTTTAAAATGTTACCTACATATTAATTGGATGTATTTAGATTATTTAGATATTAGATGGATACGAATTTGGATACAAATCCATCTGATTCAAATATGTTCTGCTTAGAACTCTACTAGTATACTTGTGTCATGCATATTATGTGGCTATTGTCCTTGGCTTGTTGTTAGAGAAATTGTTAAATTTATGTTTTGTGTAAATGTTCTATTATATAAATACGCTGTAAATCACTTATAAATGATGGTACACAATTTTGCTTCTTTCTTGTAAAGTTGGTATTAGAGCCAATGAAAACCCTATTTCTCTACTATTGCCACTACCCTTCAATGTCTTAGGTGACATCTCTCATGGTACTATTCACCTTTTTCTTCCTTGTCGAGATGATTGATATAACTGCTAGAGGAGGGTGAATAACGTTTCTTAACCTTTTTAACGAAATTAGGCAATCACAAGCGGAAACAATATATAAAATAAAGTATGCACAATCAAACCATAATAGACAAGGAGTTTTAATGGTTCCTAAAAAAGGTAGATCCACCCTTAAGTTATACTAACTTAAACCTAATCTAATTTACTAATATAAAGCAAAATACAAGGTGCTTTCACAGGCCAACACCAACCAATTACAGCTAAGTATTTAAGGTTGAAACTCAAACCATGTATTTAAAGTTCAACACACACCTAACTAGAATTTTAAAGTCAAACTCAATAAACCAAAATCGTGTATTTATGGTACAACACATCAACTAACCATACCAAGTGTTTACAGTTAAACACTCCAACACACCAAAGTTTTAAGGTAAAAACATAGAAAACCCACAAGAGTTTATGGTAAACTCTCCAACCAATCACTTCTTATCACAAGGAATGAACCACTTGTGTTTTATGGTAAAAACACAAGCAAAAACCAACACAAAAGACCCAATACAACTTTTTCCATTTAAATACACTTCAAATATTTGCTCTTGCAAAGGTTGATACAATGATGGTGATGATAGAGCAATGTATCTTAAACACCAACAAAGATTTTTCCAAATGATCTTCCATGAGTAAAAAGAGGGATGTGAGCTATTAGTTCGCCAAGACTTTAAAGTGCAAAAATGTTCTTAAGCTCTTGGATAATGACCTATATTTGTAGTGTAAATCAAGACTCTAATAGCTAGTTTCCCTACTAATTCAAATTAACAATTTTAAAATCATTAATCCATTTTATTCAACAATCAAAAAGCTTGGATTAAGAATATAGATGATTCGATGTACCGAACTATGACCCAAAACTTACTCAAATGTATGTTGCAAATTCAAGTTAACAAAAGGAATAACCATTAATCCGAATTGTCAAAAGTCTACATTGGTTAGTCCAAAACATATTAATGTTCCTTAGGCCATTCTTTAGTCCCTTTTTACCTAGACATCTAATTAAACTATGAGTGAATAACAGATGACACATACCCAAGTACCATCATGCACCTAGAGCAAGAACAATTTGACTTGTAATTAAACACACATGCACATGGTATTTTAACTTCCATCTTCATGTCTTTAAGTTTTAATCTTTATTTTGTTTATTTTTAAACGTTGATCTTCTTGTCTTCATATATACCTTTTCTTTCAATTACATGTACAACTACACAACACTTTTCTTTAAATAATCTTCAAGTGTAACCACATTGAACCATTAGATCTTCCTTATGGGATCTTCATCATGCCTTAGCTCTTGATGTCCTACTTTACTTCATCTTCATGAGACTTCACCTACTACCTAATACACTTAGTATTTTACATTACATATTACATCCTTTTTTCATATCATCAAAACCTATTACATAAACACTTGCTCCCTCGCCTTTTAACATTCGACCTTCTTCTCTTATCACAAACTATAGCATGTCTTAAACGATGCCTTTCATGGGGCTCATTTCTTCTTTGATTTGAAAGCTCTCTCTTTTCTCAATAATGGACTCCACTGATGCCTTCATGAAGAATCTCAGTGGAACACTAAAGAAGTTGAACGACAAGAACTACCTTATATGAGCTCACAACTTCAAGAAGTTACCTCTTACCCATTGCCAACTAATGCACATCATGCATCCATCGCTTAATCCCAAAAATGTCAAATATGAGGACTGGTGCACGGTGAACATGGTTGTTATCTCCTAACTAAAGAACAACATGGAACTCTTGATTTCTAAGAGAGTGGTGATAATTAAACTAGCAAAGAAGCTTTAAGATCTTAAAGATGACATATGGATTTGAGAAGGGCATCAACTACATGTTTCAGGTTTACAATCAATTGTTCAATTGTCAACAGAGTGTGCATTCTCTCCAATACCATTTCACTGATTTCCACATTCTAATAGACAAGCTTAATGCACTTCAACCACTAGTCTCTAATCCACAGACACTAAACTACTACTATAATGAACTATGCATCATTGCCTTCATTTACAACCTAAATCCTAATATTAAAGAGAAAATATGGGGTCGTATTTTGGGTAAAGATCAAATCCCTGATTTGCAATCAACCTTTTCCATTGCTCTAAGAATTGACCTTTAAGTATGCCACTCAACCATTGATCATTCAGCAATGATCTAACAGTAACACAACTAGCACAAGATCTTTACCATTTCCCATATTACCATCAGAATGGAACGACCTTGTGAGAATGGTGAAACCTGACCAAAAGCTCTACAGGAAACAACGTGGTTGGATGGCTAGAATTTGATGCTATAAATTCTAATGGAAGCAATGATCTAATTTCCATCATTCTTGCTAGGCAAATTGGCTTCCATATATTTACCATGGTTTCATGTACATCTGTCATATAAGTCCTGTTTCTTTGTCTCTCCTTTGAGAGTGCATTCAATTAATATCTGGTGTTGTACAGAATGTAGTCATTCTTCGTGGTATACTTTCAAATGTAGTATCTACATGATTTGTTTTATTTATCCGCTATCTAACCATAGACACCCCCATTTTTGAGCATACCCATGTTAGGAAAATGCCCTTTGTATACTTGATTCATAATGTAGTTTTGATGATGTCAAAAAGAGTGTAAAATAGTAATCGGTACAAAATTTTAAGTTGAGTCTTATGTGAAGATGGAAGCTTAATTGCAACAACAACACTAATGGGGATCAAAACAAAGAAGGAACAAAGAAGAATCCAAGAAGACTCAAGGAGTAAAGCAACCTCACAGTCCAAAAGTTCAAAGAATCAAGGAAGCTCAAAGGCTTACGTGTGTGAGTGTGTTTTGTGCTCTTACTCTAGGAACATATTAGTTCTAGGACATAAATATTTTCTTACCACATAGGTTACCAAATACATTACACTTAAGTTTACATAAAGAAAAACAGATAACCGAATGATATAATTCAGATAACCATTTTTATTAGGGGAAAAACTCATCCATCAGGTAAATCATAATATCCATTGGTAAACCCGTTTTTCCGATTGATAAGATATTGGATAATCCAATATAAAATTGGTAAACCCGATTTATTTCTAGCCCAATTTTTAGCCTAAATTTCCCAACCTTTTGAAAACCTAGAATTTTGTAATCATGTTGTAAAATAATGTTACTACACTTTAGAATCACAATACTTAGGAAAAAATTCCTATTTTAAGGATAGTTTCATTTTTTACAGAGATTCGAATAACTTTCTCTTCAAATATGGATTTCCGTTTTTCTGTATCCTTAGGTTTTATTTCTATCCAAAAAAATTCAGAATTTCACGTATCCATCCTAGGTTGCTCACCCACGACACACATTTCATGCATGATGTTCTCCTTCCTCGCACCCGATGACAATGGCCTCCTTCATCGCTCACCATTCTCAAATCCCCACAAAAGCCCATCCAAACTCGTGGTTTCGCGTGCTTTCTCACCAATTTCACGCCATCGTAACACACTCATGAGTCATTTGCTCGAGATCGCAGCCTATCAAAAGACATTGGAAAGAACCCAAACATCATTGTCTACCACGTGACGACCCTTACAACTAGGGCAATCTCTTAATTGTTCTCAACGAATGAAACCCTTCCTTTCCAGTGGAACAATCTTTCAAATCCCGACGTGTAATGACAAAATCAGTCATTGCAAAGCCCTTAGCTTTCTCGATTAATGGGTTTTTTTACCATTTCCATATAAACCACCTCTTCCTATAAGTCTATAGCCCATTTGTCCCCTCATCACCTACAACCCCTATCCATTGCCTGTGGCACCTACCACCCTCGCCAGCTCAGTGAACAAAAAGGGGACCTTCCCTTCAAAAGGGGATGAGAGACTCTACACCCAAAACATCAAAACTCCACCTTTTTTGGCCTCTAAATCCTTCTCGCTAGGTTGGTGTCCAATTTTCAAACTTCCCTGACACCGAACTCCCTAGCTCCTATTGCACATCCACTACATGCCCGCCAACTTGTCATCACTATCCACCACTAAGCCATATCTGCTGTTAAAGCTTTCTCCAACCACTAAACCAAGTATATAGCAAAGCTTTTCCATTTTTCTGTCCTCCATTTTGTACAGTGCATGTATAGTTAGGGGATCCTGATCGTCCAACCGAAAGGACCAGCAATGGGTCGTAATCAATGGCCTTGACAACAAAGGCTCATTGAGTTCGATGAGAGTGTTGAAACTTCCTCCCCCCTTTAACTTGGCACCATTTTTGTGATAAGGGTGACGTAAATGAGCTAGTGGTGTGGTCGTCGAGTGGTGGAGCCTATCCAATGGGCAGAGTTTTGTTTTTTCAAATTAACGATAGTATAAATCGTTGGTCTTCTTTAGTCAACCTCAATAGTCTTTTTCGACTACTCAAAAAACTTCATTCAAGGTCGTCGCTACCATCACTTGTGCCACTAGACCATGTCAAGTCCACTCCCCTTCTTTCATGTGAAGTTTGTGGAAGCACGCAAATAAGCACACCTTTGCAATGTCACGTTCACCAGCACCATTGAATCGGCCACCCTACCACTTAACGCATCATCTTCCTCGACTCCAGTCACCTACAACGATTGCCAAGCTACCCTTTCCTTGATGTGAAGCCTACAAAGGTCTACAAATGAGTTCACCAAAATCATGTTGCGACCCTTCACACTCCTGAATTGATCGCCTCGTTGGAGGCACATGGCCTTCCCAACTCCAATCGTCGCTGCCACCATCTATCAACCCTTAGGCACTAACGTAGCCTTCCTTGCTCATGCAAAGCCCGTGGGATCGCATGGATACCCTCACCTGTGTCATGTCGTGACCCTTCATGCTACTAGAACCGCAATCGCCACTACTTGACGTTTTATCTTCCACAACTTTAATCGCCCCTACCACCATTCAACAAATTTCAAATGCCAATTTCTCCCCCACTTTTTACATGTAGTCCATGAAAATACACAAACGACCTCATCAATACTGCATCACCATTGATCACGCCTCTAGATTGACCTACTCCACCGCTTGAGATATAGTCTTCCTCAACTCCAACCGCCGATCGCCATCCACCAATCTTGCCCTCCTCCCTTGAGTAAAGCTCATGGACAACATGTGAGCAAACTTCCTAGTGCCATGTCAAACCCATTGACACTGTCAAATTAAAGATTCATGCTTCTTCACTTCAAGCTCTGATGGCAGCACTCCAATGATCCCCACATACTTAGTGTTGCAAACAATAAGTCTATCATCACCACTGGTTTAGTCAATCTGGGAGAATGCAAGTCTTCTCCTAAGTTAACCACCAAACTTATTATTTAAATTTTCATATCTCTACACTTAATATGCCTAATTTATGTTGATTATTATTTACCTTGCTATATACTTGTTTATTTTGTTGTTTTTTTCTATATGCAATCATATGTAGATATGTTTGTTTATTTACATTTTATGCTCAATTAACACGCATTTCACATGCTTATACATCATGATTAAGATTGCATGTGTTCAACTTATTCTAAATTAGGAGACATTAAAAAGGTAAGTCATGTACACTTAAATTGCATTAGTCACCTTGATCTAAATTAAGGAGTCAATAAGGAACGGTAAGTCATGCCCCATAAATAAATGCACTATTAAATGAAGCTTAATCAATTTTGACTCATACACCATAAATTGCATCATGTCTCATGTTTTATAAAGGTTTCATGTTTGAAATTTTGCAAAACTCATACATCCACATGTGATGCATCATAGACATCTTACTTGGGTGATTTTCTAGACTTAGTCTATAGATCCATGTAAACTAGGCTCATTTCCAACTCATTGCACGGGTATGAAAATGTTTACACAACCTTCCTCTAGGCCTCCTTAGCCCTCTTTCTTCTTAAGCCTAAAGGCCCAATGTCTTCTTAAGCTGCAATAGGCCCAAAACACCATCTCTTATTTTTACAATTAAATGCACAAATGCACTGTATAGATTAACATCTATTAGACCATTTGAAAGGCTAACTAACATGTTAAATGTGTAGAGTGTCTAATCCCTTCACCACACGTACCTAGAGAACTTATTTCAAACTCTCTAATTGGGTCTCAATGGGTCTTATCCTTTAAAGCACAATTTCATTACATGTGAGTAAGCATCATATAGATTTTCCAAGTTTATCCTTTATTAGACTAGATGATGACTCTTTCTTAGGACGAAAAGTTCATTCACCTTAATTCAACCCACCTGAGCCTTTAAAGGGTGCACCTCGTCCTCTTTAAGACTTTGGACTCGATGCAGAATGTTGTGAGGGTGGAGGCTCCATTTGCTCTATGACACAAGAAAATTGTATTACACTAACTATTAAAGTAAAAAAAAAGGACATAGCATAACCTTAATACATTATTTAGACCCTAACAACGTCATTTCTTTTAACTCTAAAATTTTCAATTAGCTTTTTAAGTAGATAAATAATTTTTGTTGTTGATTTAACATAAATTGAAATTGATTTTCTACAATTATGGTTACATTTCTTATTCTTTATTCAATTATTATTTCTTAAAATTTCATCGAATGGTACATTAAAATAATACCATTACAATTATTACAATGTTGTATTTCTCTCTTATTCTTAAATATAACCATTAAAGTGTCTTCTCTCCACTCATCTAGGATATTTCTAGTATTTACAATTATATTAAAAAGTTTAATTAACCACTAATGCTTGCCACCTTAATGGTCCAAATGCTAAAAGAAATACAATATAATCTAATAAATTTTCACTTTTCACTTTATAGCATCACTTAACATTTATTATTTTCTACAACTTCATTCTAACACTTTCTTTAACATGTGGGACCATCCTTAAGGCTCTTAAAATTTCCTTAGAAATCTATTTAATATGAGTAATTATTTAATTACATCATCTAGTTTTCATATTTCTTCTTTTAACAACTTTTTTTAAATATCGTTTGTTTTCCACCTTTAGATTCTACCAACAAATTCTAGTATCTCTATTTATTTTATTATTTTCCATCCAACATTTGTGCTATTAATTTTTCTAAACTTCAATAATATCCAGACCATGATACAAGACAAAAAAAAGAAAATGTGCTGTGCAATTAAATTAACACTGATACCTTGTCAGAAACACCAGCTCTCTTGTAGTATTGTTGTGCAATTTCAATGTATTTTTTGTCTCTTTCACATGCAACTAGCTGGCCAGATTCTGGAAGTGCTAAAGCAATGGCTAAAGAAGAATATCCCTATTGTAAAGAATGCGTTGGCGTAAGGGATGCGTTAGGCCAAAACTCATAAAAAGTGAACTAACATAAAATCAATTAAACATTGTAAGCTATTATTGTGAAATGGGCTCATCAAAGCAGTCCATATGGATAAACAAGGAAAGTCTATTGCACATCGTGATGTGAGCAATGTTTTCAGAACCAAATTATACATTGACCTAAAGTGAACAAGTGGTTGGATCATGGGTTCAATTGATCAATTGAAAAGGTCAAATTAGAAACATCAACATGATATCATAATTAATAATTAAATCATTTAATATTTTATATATAGAAAAATCAAGAATCAATGATAATTGCAACAAAACCATTGAATCATTTGTTCCTGAATTTTATTTGTTACACACAGGCAAGCAAAAATTTGAATTGGATGAAATAGAGCCATTCAATTTAAAAATAAAGGATTTATTGGTAGCAACCACATAAAGGATCCTAAGCAGCATACCTCATACACTCCCAAACCCTCAAACAGCCAATGGCCACTCCATCACAACTCACCAACCATGCTTGGAGCTTCATCATCCAATCTTGCAACTACCTAGTCTCATCTCCCCATCAAATGTACAGCAAAAATCCCATTTCTGCGGTACCACTCAGCCTTGCCTACCCTTAAATAGTCATGTGTTGGCCCATCGCACCAGACATACTAGAAGCTCCATCAAAAGACATGGCCACACTATCCATGCCCTCCCTTACAGCTGTACTTTCCAGCCCCCCCCACAAAACACTCCCAAGTGGATGCCAAAAGACCTGCACATGTACCACTCAACCACCCAAAAAAAAAGAAAATACCACTCTACCACACAAAGCTCTAGCAGGCTCAACCTCCTCTCATGATACCTAGACTGGGCAGAGAAGCCCTTGCATACCTCCCCTCTTGACGGAATCCAGTGGAAATGAAATCCGCCTTGCACAAACAACACTTCACTGGGAAATGAATTCATTTCATTTCCTTTCCTTTAAATTCCGCCATGCACAAACACCACCATAAGCAAGAAGTCATAGTCTTTAATGAATTCAACCTAACAATGTTATCTCATGTTAAACTCCCAAGTAAAAATATACTTTAAGCTCTAATGATAAGTATACAATTTGTTAGGATCGATGGCTTCACTAAAGGGAGGTGAATAATGAATAATCTAAAATATTCAATTAAAAGCTCAAACAAAAACAGTAAAAATGGCAATAATAAAAGAAAACAGAATTTTTATAGTGCTTCACCCAAATCCAGGAGTAATTCACTCCTCAAGGCCTTCCTTGAGAATTTTCACTAACTCCTGAGTGTTTTACAGATTCACACCCCAACCTCACACCTTTTTGCTTTTACAAGTTCAACCAAGAAAAACTCTTACACCTCTTTGCTTTTACGAACTCAACAAAAAAAAACTCTTACACATCTTTGCTTTTACAGGCTCAACACAAAAAAACCCTTACACATCTTTACTTTTACAGGCTCAACAAAGAAAAACCCTAGCAAAGATGCCACCTTACCACCCTGCAAAGATCTCACTTTGCAATACTCACCATATCCTAATGAGGACGCTTTTTGTTACAAATTAAAGGACAACTTGCAACAACTCTGTAAGATTCAAAAATACATGCACAAGCATAAGACTTCTCACAAAACACACAAAACAAGAGCATAGAAAATTTACACATGAAAAGCCTTAAATACTCATTGCTCCCTACCTCTTTTTATAATGAAGTCCACTACCATAAATGGAAAGTCGTTTTCCTTCCATTAGTCATGGACTGAATCTTTGAAAATCCTTCATTTAATTTAAATTCTTACTCTTTTTGTTCTTCATCAATGTATTTTTACAGATATTCATTCCTTTAATCCTACAAAAGATACTCCTGAAATTTCAGAATTAAGCATCCTATATCCTATAAAAATCACTACTAGACAAATGATTTTTCCATTTAGGTTGAACGGAATCTCTATTTTCCCACGGAATGTCCAAACCTCTACCATAGATCTTCCGTCAAACATTCAAGCTTAGACCTATAAGTTCTCAAGTACAAATGGAATGTTCATCTAAAAAGATCAGAACATTCGTTTTATTTTCCTGCAACACAAACCATTAGAGCAAGTTACAATGAACTGTTTGTTGATCAATGACAAAACATGCATTCAAATAAAACTTAACAAATCAACCTTTAAGTGATAACAGAGTGTCCATCTATATAAGTTGGAACATCTGTTCAAATAAAATCCTCAAAACATAAACAAAATAATCACAGATTCTCCATCATGAGATGGTGGAACATCTGTCCTACAATAACAATCTCATAAGTTCATCTTCAATTATAAAGCAGAATGTCCACACAGTAAGTCAGAACTTTTGGACTAGTAAAACCTATAGAAAATTATACTTGGCACTAAGATCTTCTTTAACATTTTTTTCTATATTTCATTATACCGGCAAGCCTTATCGGTATAACGATTTAACAATCATTAAAGTACATCAGTATAACGATTTATCAATTATCAAAACATATCAGTATAATGATTTATCAATTATCAAAACATATTGATATAACTATTTAACATATACTTAGCATTATCAAAACTTATCTTCCTTAACACAATTCACATTGTTTCCCATAGAGATTATGAAAAGAGAGGGAAAAGATTATGCATTTCTCATTAGAGAGGAGATTACAAAGGAGTTTATATAGGTATTAACTATCCACAATAAATGGATACCCATTAACCCATATAACTCACTCAAATATACATTATATTCTTTCTGACACCCCCCCCTAATGTAAAGCATATATATCAATCATATCCAACTTGTTACATAAATCTCAAAACAACTAATAGAGTTTAAACAATTTGTGAGTGTTGAGAAATAAGAAAAGAGAAGAGATTGGTGGAAGAATGGATTGATTCACCAATAAAGATAAGGTCTCTTTATATAAAAGCTACAAGATTTATACAAAATAACATTAACTAATATGGAACTAAATTCACACGCCTAATACATTAACTCTAACACTCTCCCTCAAGTTGGAACATTCAACTTGTAATAGATGCATACACAATATGATAAATAAAGGAAAAACACAACAAATAGAAATCTAAAAGTAGTAACAATATTTTGTAAGTAAATATACTAAGAAACATACACACGTGCTTCTACAAATACATTTTTTATCAATCATCCAATAAAAAAAATTCGATATGGATTGTTAATATGAGGTACTCTACAAACCACAAAATTGTAAACATTTAAGATGAGATATTTGAAGAAAACTCAAAAGAGAATGAAATTTTTTAATATGAGGTATTTCATAAACTGCAAGAGAAACAATAAATTTTTAATATGAGATATCCATAACCCCTAAGAGAGAGAATGAATTTTTAATATGAAGTATCTATAAACCCAAGAGAAAATATTGGATGATAGATGAAAGGATATTAAACATTTTTTTGTCCCTTTTCTTCCTTTTCAAAATTTTTGTAATTTTTCTATTTCTTTTTACTTCCACATTTTTTTGCCTACTCTTCTCTCCTTCTCTTCCCCCTCTCTTCTTTTTAGCCCACCGTTTTCTAATACCATATTACCATGTTGAGAAATAAGAAAAGAGAAGAGATTGGTGATAAAATGGATTAATTCACTAACAAAGATAAGGTTTCTTTATGTAAAGGCTACAAGACTCATACATAATAACATTAACCAATGTGGGACTAAACCCACCCACCTAATACATTAACACTCCTCATCAGGTTGGAGCATCCAACTTACAATAGACTCATACACAATAACATAAACAAAAGAGAAATATAACAAACAAAAATCTATAAGTTGTAGTAATATTGTATAAGTAAATATACTGAGAGACACACATGCTTCTACAAATACAATTTTTATTAATCATCCAATAAAAAGGATTTGATGTGGATTGTTAACGTAAGGTACTCCACAAACCTCAAAATTGTAAACTTTCAAGATGAGATATTCCAAGAAAACTCAAAAGAGAATGAAATCTTTTAATATAAGGTATTTCATAAACCGCAAGAGAAAGAATGAATTTTTAATATGAGATATCCATAAACCCCAAGAGAGAGAATGAATTTTTAATATGAGGTATCTATAAACCCAAGAGAAAATATTATATTAAACATTTTTCTATCTTTTTTCTTCCTTTTCATAATTTTTTGTATTTTTTGTATTTTTTTACTTCCACCTTTTTCTACCAACTCTTCTCTCTCTCCTCTCTTTTTTTTTAACCCACAGTTTTCTAATACCATGTTGAGAAATAAGAAAAGAGAAGAGATTGGTGGAAAAATGGATGAATTCACTAACAAAGATAAGGTCTCTTTATATAGAGGCTACAAGACTCATACATAATAACATTAACCAATGTGGGACTAAACCCACACACCTAATACATTAACTCTAACACTCTTCCTCAAGTTGGAGCATCCAACTTACAATAAACTCATACACAATAAGATAAACAAAAGAGAAATATAACAGACAAATCTAGAAGTTGTAGTAATATTTTGTAAGTAAATATACTGAGAGGCATACACATACTTCTACAAATACAATTTTTATCAATCATCCAATAAAAAGGATTTGATGTGAATTGTAATATAAGGTGTTCCACAAACCCCAATAAGGTGGTGTAGGAGAGGGGTGGACAGATTGGATATGAGCCAACAGTAGGAGTGATTGGAAAGTTAGAGAAACAAAAAGGCTATAATAATGTAGTACAAGAAATAGATTCTGAATGTTTTCTAAAAAATATCCGCGCATGTTAAAGAAACAACTAAGCAGGACCCATTACATAACCTAAGTCGTATTTATGTTACCATGACTTAATAATCGAGACTCAAATAGATAAACATGAGAACAAGTATAAAACTACAGTGGAGACTCTTATCCACTTAAGAAAAATGACATGCTCGGTGAGATGAAATTCATACAACCTATCATAACCGATTAACCAAAAAAAAATTAAAAATCGCATGACATTATAAAGATAACAAGAACTCTAGATAACACATGGTTTGAAATTCAAAAACACATACGGTGTATACGCCAACTTCAATACATCTCTGTGCCCCAAGTATCTGAACCAGCATTGCCAACAGTTGCGCCTGATCAGGAGATGTCTAACCAAGAACAAACACATTTTTTCAGATCAAAAAACAGAAAAACCGACAAAAGTTTGCGGCAGCAAAAAAACAATAATAAAATCCACGGACGAAAACTAGAAACAAAACAAAAAATACTGCAGCTCAACCTGCATCCTGCTTCCCGGCATGCACGCGGTCTCCGCCCGAAGCTCCCTGAGAATCTAGTAAGCAATCACAAACATGAATATTCATTAGTACGAGAGGAATATTACTAAAAGACGATGCGAGGCGAGAGTGAAGCGTCCATGTACAGCCGGTAACCTCCGGTTCTCGGATGTTGGATAGGACGTAGCGGTAGAGCTGCGGGGTGAGACTGATGACCTCCTTCTTCCCGAAGCTCCCGTCCTCGGACACCATCACCAAAGGAGAAGTGCCGCAGCGCGCCGCGCATCGCAAGCCCAGGGTGACGATGCGACAACACGCAGGAGACGGTGGAAGAGGGTGGACGACGATGCGCTGGACAAGACGGGGAAGTTGGCGCGGCGTGCTTTGGATTTGACAAGCAAGCGCCATGTCGCGGTGGCAGCAGAGATATCGACGGGAAATCGACAAAAGTCGCCCCTCTAAGGTCGGCGAGTCCTCTCCACCACTTTTTTCTAAAATTTTAATTGAATAAGCATTTACAGGATTATTTTTCTCGAAAATTATGGGGACAAAATTTTCAAATTTTTAATTAATTTTTAAAAAAAATTTAAATTTTCCTTCGTATATATAATTTACCTTTTTAACTCGTCTCCGAAAAATATTATCCTCAACTTTACTCTGACTCTTCACTACATCAAATATTTCCAAACAACATTGCAATCTTATTCTTTTCTTTTAATTTTGCAAGTGTTAGGATAATACCCATTGCGTATTATATATAATTATATTATTTTTTGATAATGTTAAAAAGTAGTTGACTTTGTAGATTGGCTTGATATGTAGATGACACTGTAGTAAAATAGGAAAAGGTGATAGACCTAATTCATCATTTTAAAAAAAAAAATTATTACTTTTTATCTTTAAATTTCTATCACCTATTATATCGTTACTTAATGGTACAAGTAACAGATTTCAAAAATCTATTACATTTTCACACATTAAATGATGAATTATAATTGTCAATTCATTTGTCACTTTTTCATACATTAGGTGATAGATGTAGATCTATCACTTAATGTATGTATTCATCACTAAAATTAATACTATCCATCATCCATTCCTTAAAAATGGGTGACAAAAAAGAGAAAATGTGACAAACAGAATTCAAAGTTCATTACGTTTTCTTCCAAAAAAAATAATAATAAAATTATACAAATTACATAACAGTACTTTTCACTTGTTTCATTGAATATTTATAACATATATAATTAAAAAATCTAACCAATAATTATATTAAATAACACTCATATTCAACTACAATGCATCAATTGTCATTCATAATTAACTATATCAATTATACAATTAACTATTTACAATAAATGATTGTAAAGTTCTACTTTTTTTGTGCATCAATAAGATGACAGAGCCAAATTATGTTGTATCATGGTGCATCTCCAATTTTCTTGACTCATCCATATAGGCAAAACAATAGTACATGCTGCTTCAAAGTAACCTTTACAAAATCTTAGGCCTAAAGGACTTCGTCATAGTATTTTGTTAGGACCCTCACTTAAGAAAATCCTTTAGCTACATATTTTATTCTATTCAAAATAATACAAGGAATGCATTGCATGTAGAACATCATACAATAAATATGTTAATAATATCCATTTTATTGATATGAAGCGTTTAGTACTTGTTAATTATTAACTATTTTATTACCTAGTCGTGATGATTTGGTAGATTCATTTCATTGTTAGTAGTTGAAGGATTACTATCCTGCAATTGAATTTAATTATAATTGTAAAAAAAAGATAATAAGTAGTAATAATAAAGAGAAGTAATTGTAAATATTAAAGTTGAAGCTAGGTAAAATTATGTAGTACCTCTTAATCTTTATTGGTGGTGGATTATGTGACACACCAACATTAGGAGAAGAAAGGGTAAGTCCTTGCAATTGAAAAGAAAAGTTATTAGACTTGAAATAGGTAACAACATAAATAACAATTATATAATAAATATATGTATTGAATAACTATTTGTACCTTAATTTGTTGGAATAACATGATTACCATGAGAAGAAAATTGATTTGGGCTCCCACCATAAGGGACAATCTAAGATATTGTGAGGAATTAATGACAAAATTTTAATTTCTATTCAATTACATCATATTTAATGATATACATGTCTGTTGGAAAATTTGTTACATCTTCTCATTCATGGATCTCTATCATGAATTGTTACATCTATTTGCTATGATCTTATTGATTTTTTTGTAATGTCCATATATTTTTTTTAACTTCCTGCATATTGTCATAATAAGTGTATAGGGATGTTCATTGTTGTCGTCCCATAATATCCATGGATCTTTGTCTCATGACCAAATAACGTACTCTACTACATTATTCTCCTTCAACAACTTTCCTACATGTATTGTCACAAGATCAACAAGACTATCAACACCTTCTTCTAGATTCATTAGTGCTTACATTTCTTTAATTTGATCTTACATGAAAGTATGACATAATTATATACAACTAAATCGTAGCAATTAATAGGTATTCAAGGAAAATATCTTACCACTATCTTTTGAGAATGTTCATTAATTATAAAACCATTTTTTCAACTTCTACTCCTGATAAAAATATCACATCTGTCTAATTCTTTACCAGTTTCTTTTTGCTATAAGAAAAAAATTATGATTATAACTATAATATATAACAACACAATTAACAATAAATACTTATTCAACTTACATAATTATCAACAAATCTCATTATACTTTGTGCTCCTATATAATGTATGGAAACTATTTTCGATTGATTTTCTTTATTCTTTCTTCTATTCTCTATTTAATGCAATTGTTATGTAAACTATAACTAAATTAAATAGTGAATAGGTGTAACTAAATTAAATTTTACCAATTTTCACATAAATTATATACCTCAAATGTAGGTGTATCCCAATACTCTATCAATTTATGTCATTGTGATACGATCATTTAGATGATTGTTACTTCCTCCATTTTTCAATCATTCTTTATGCAAATGATAGTTCCAAGTCTTCCAATCTTTTCTAATTGTTTTCAAAAGAAGTGTAGGATCTGTTGGTAAATCATATTTCTCCTATAAATCATGTAAAAAGATAGGATGTCCATTTCTAAATATTGCACCTACATTGAGGGTAATCTAGTGACATGGAGAAGTAAGAAATAGAATGTGACATCAATGCCTACAGAGTATAGAGCTATGTCACAAGCAACAAGTGAACTAATGTGGCTCCAATCACTTTGTAAACATGTAAAACTTACAAGCATATTTCTTCTTAATGGAATAAAGATCCAAAATGAAAAAATAATGACACAAAGTCGCTACTTAGTTTACTTAAGGCAAAAACTAAGAAAGCCTTTAATATTCTAGGTAAGTGCTTTAAGTACAAGTTGGGAAGGTATTAGGCATACACAACTTGTCTAGCTAAAAGCTAGCCTCCTATCATACGGATTGGCATGTTCAAACTATCTTGATGAATAATTTGAAATCATCCTAAACATGACGAGAATGACATAAAGCACAGAAGTTGAATGAAGATTTTAAGCATGCGGCTAATATTTAGCAGTAAAACTACATGGTGTGGTAAACAAGTATCAAAGGTAGTAGATATGCTCATAGTGAACAAGTGAATCTCATAGCAAAAAAACACCTACAAATCAAATCAATGGACCAAAGGGTAGTAGAGTAGACCTATCTGCAAAGAACAATGAAAGTGAAATCACCGGGAGTTGAGATCACCAGTGATTAGGTTGCTCAAGACTGCATTAGAGGGAGGAGTAATCATCACAAGGAAATTCCAGCAAAGTGAGCATATCTTCCCAATCTCACAAACATCACTATTTAAACCTAAGCCACTAACGACAACCACCTATAACTGCCACCACGTGTCATCATCGGACTGGTTCCCAAGAACCACATGGCAACTCAAGAAGAATTAGTTAAGTTCGTTAACCTAACAAAAACCCAAATACCTGGAGTTGATGGAAACAGGAGATGAAATCCCTAGAAAGGGAAAGGAAACAAAGTGGGCCCCACATGGATATTCGAAGCCTAGAGGAAATTAGATAAAGGAAAATGAAAATGAAAGAAATCAAAAGAAGGGCACACAGAGGTTCCCGATAGGACTATTGAAAGTTTGGACAAAACTAAACTAGAGGAAACTGAGGGAAATTAGAGGAAAGGAACGACAAAGGTTCGTGATTGGACTCCTGATAGTTCAGATAAAAAGGAAAGAGAGAGAAAGTTGACTAGACTCCCGATAGTTCAAATTAAAGGAAATCTCCAAGTTTTTCTACCAACTCTAAGGGAGGAAGAAGCTTCAAACTTCTGTGAGTTCGAGAGAACCAATGATCTTATCTTCAACCTTAGGTTTCTACCAACTCAAAGGGAGAAAAAGGTTTCAAATTTTTGTGAGTTTGAGAGAACCAATCTTCTCATCATCAACTTTAGGTTTCTGCCAACTCAAAGGGAAGAAAAAGCTTCAAACTTCTATGAGCTCGAGAAAACCAATCTTCTTATCCTCAACCTTGGGTTTCAACTAACTCAAAGGGAGGAAAAAGCTTCGAACTTCTATTAACTCGAGAGAAGCAATCTTCTCAACCTCAATCTTGGGTTCTTGCCAACTCAAAGGGAGGAAAAAGCTTCAAACTTCTGTGAACTCAAGAAAAGCAATCTTCTTATCCTCAACCTTGGGTTCTTGCCAACTCAAAGGGAGGAAAAAGCTTTCAACTTCTGTGAGCTCAAGAGAACCAATCTCCTTACACTCAACCCTGAGCTTCTACCGACTCAAGGGAGGAAAAAGCTTCGAACTTCGATGAGCTCGAGAGAAGCAATCTTTTCATCCTCAACATTGGGTTCTTGCCAACTCAAAGGGAGGAAAAAGCTTTGAACTTCTATGAGCTCAAGAAAACCAATCTTCTTATCCTTAACCAATTATCAGTGATAGGAGAACTGATTTTTGTAACAAAAACTTTGAGAAATTATTGAAAAGATATGGAGTGTTGCATAAGTTAGCTACCCCTTACCATCCGCAAACTAGTGGACAAGTTGAAAGTGCTAACAAGCAAATTAAAGGAATTTTAGAAAAAGTAGTAAACACCACTAGGAGAGACTAGTCAGATAAACTAGATGATTCTCTTTGGGCATATAAAATAACTTATAAAACAATATTAGGAACAACTCCATATAAATTAGTGTATGGAAAAACTTGTCATTTACCTGTGGAGTTAGAACATAAAGCATTATGGACACTTAAGCAATTGAATTTAAGTATAAAAATAGCAGGCAGTAATAGATAAGTACAATTAGTAGAGTTAGAAGAATTAAGAAATATTATCTATGAAAGTTCAAAAATAGCTAAAGAAATGATGAAAACATGGTATGATAAAAGAATTTTACACAGAATATTTGAAATAGGACAAGAAGTTTTATTATATAATTCAAGACTACACTCTTTCCCAGAAAATTGAAATCCAAATGGACTGGTCCATTTGTTATTAAACATGTTTATCCATACATAGTAGAGTTGGAGGATCTTCAAAGTCGTGAAATTTTTAAAGTTAATGGTCAAAGATTAAAACATTTTCTAAGATATTTTGATAGGAAAGAGGTGGAGGTTGTTAACTTAGAAGAACACTAAAAGAATAGCAAAAAGAAAGAAAAGAAAAAAATAATATAAATATATATATAATCAATACAAAAACATATAAAAATACAAACATGAACAAAAATAATTAGTATATATATATAAGAAAAAGAAAAGAAAAACATTTAGACTTATACAATATATATACTTAAGCCTTAATGTGTCAGTACAATGTTGCTATTTGAATTACTAAGCTACTATGTTTTATCTTGAGTAACTTCATAGGTAACCAACTTTATCCACAAGGTTAGTTCACGGGTTACCCTGTTTACCCACGAGGTGAGTCAAAAAAGAGAAAAAAGAACTTTTGGAGTTAACCATGAAGTTAGTTCGCAAGTTACCTAGTTTATCCATGGACCAGCCTCGTGGATTATCGCACTGTGAGTTTTTTAAGGCTTTGTTTGCTGAAAAATGTTATTTTTAAGAGTAGGATTTACTGAAACTAAACGATGTTAATCATCTGAAGTATGATTAAGGGTTATTTCATAATTTGAATGATTAAGAGAATGATTTTTAAGGAGGAATACAATTTGGTGGATTGCTGAATGAATGAAGAATTTTAAAAGGAGGCAAACCATAGAACATGCACGAGTGTAACAAACTATGTTCATAAAATTGATTTCACTATAATTATTTAATTTGAACAAGTTTTATGAATATTCCTCCATTGAACTGTTGAATGAAGAATTTTAAAACAAACCACAGAACATGCACAAGTGTAACACACAAATTAAAATTTAAAACACTTGCATTAAACATCATAATGTTTACACATGGGAGAGTTGTTCTCTCCAAATGTTTGAATTACACAAAAAAAAGGAAGATTACAGATTACAACTAATTATCAAGGAATTTAGACTGTAGGGTTGCAATTTCTTCCTTTAAGTGTTCAATCTGTTGTAGTACAATATCCACTTTTTCTGATACAAAGGCTGGTCCTCTCTACAGTGAAGTGGATGGCTCACTATGAATCTGAGGTGCCAAGTTATCTTCTTTTGAAAGCTATTTTATATCCTTTGCAGTCAATACTCTAGACTTCAATTTCTTTACTGCCCAGGATGATAAATTTGAAGAGCTTGACACCAATTGATAAATAAGATCAACATAAAACAATTTCTTCTTGATGCTAGTGATCTTTGAGATGAATACTTTCTACCAGTTCACCTAAATTTGGTTCAGCACTACATAGGTTGCAATTTTGATAAAGATGGATAGTTCTAAATCATGTCCAAATCTTTAGTAAATAGTTCTGATAAGGATTAATGCAACCATATGAGCCTTACCCTTCATATATTTCAACCTATTAAAAAAATTAATTCGAGGGTTAATAGCCATGCAATCTTTCATGTCTTTTTTTGACCATTCTGCCATTGTAGTAGATTCAAGGATCTTTACACCCTCATTTTTTAACCCTAGGCTTTCATATACAAATTCAGGTGTCAAATATAAATATACTTCTATAACATTACTAATATGAACACCATCCTCTAGATGCAAATTGGCATAAAAGGCAAGTACTAAATTTTTAACTCTTAAATTGTTACTTGACCTTGGGATAATTCTCAACAATCCTTGGAAATCTAGCAGCTCTTTGATTTCATCCATGAAATCAAAATCTACTGGCCTACTAAATAAAACATCATAGCCCTTGATTTGCTAGAAGCGATCATAAGCCTCTTGATTTCTAAAAAATACTGAATTAATCTCTTCTTGTTGGGCTGAATCTATGAATCGTGAGGAGGATGGTGCTGAAGCTCTTGTATCTTGCTTAGTGGTTGGGGAATAAACCACTATTTCTCTATTCAAAATTTGTGGAGTCTCTTCTGTATCAACAATATTTTCCACTCCACTTGGTTCATCTATATGCTCGGTAGCAAGTTTTGGCTACCCTAAATTTGCCTCAAATTGGCAAGGAATATGAGGACTGTTAGTAGTCCTTCCTTCCCTCTCTTCTCTCTCAGAAGAGAGAACTTCCTCTATTGGTGCATTCTGTAATACATATATATATATATATAAAAAGTGAGAGTTAAGACTAAGTCATGAACTAGCTATCTAAAAAAAAAAAAAAAACTAAACTGAAAGAGGAGTTTTAATTTTAAAATAGTTACCTGACCCTCTTCTGAAGCAAAAATGATTGCTTCACGAATGGTCCTATCCACTTCTCCAAAATCTTGGAAGTCTACTGTAGGAACAGTTGCTCCTACAATAGGTCCTTCCTCCTGAAAATTAAAATTAAGCATAAATGAAACATGAACATTCAAGTCAAATTAAAATTGAGATCAAAGTTAAATTAAAAATGTAAGTTTTACTTGAAAATCCATATGATTTTCAGCCTCCACAACAGGAGGGATCTCTTCAAGGGTTGGTATATTAGAGGAAGAAGGAATTGTCTTTGTATAATGAAGAAGATATGCACCGAGGGTGATATCATCTTCACTCTCCTCTGTCTCTTCTACCTCTTTCCCTGTTATTGTAACATCTCCCTCCTATTTGTCTCCTTCCAGTTGTTGTTCTTGTTGTTGTTGTTGTTCCCTTGTTGTTGTTGTTGTTGTTGCTCTTCTTCTTCTTCTTCTTCTCTTTCTTCTTGATGTTGTTGTTGTTGTACATCACTAGTTCTTTCACCCTCCTATGGTGATGAAAAATCGGCTACATCTTCACTAATATATATAAAATCAAAATCTTGTGGCTCATCCTTAATAGCCACCTCCTTTGCCACCTTTTGAAGAGTCTCAACCTCTACCATCTCAGCTACAAAAGAGGCCTTTTTGGCCATACATTTTCTCCAGTCATGTAGATCACACTAAGCTGCAATCTCAGCAACTTCAAAATTCTCCCCCAGTGAAAAATATCTCAGAATGAAAAACTCATATTGCTCCCTCTCATCCCTATCTTCTAGGAGGCAAGCAAAAACCACATCTTTAGTGACATTTTGATACATTCAATTTCTAAGTGATGGAAAAATATAATGTCTTCATAAACCATTACTTGGCCCGAGTGTGAACTATATCTTGTGCTAAAGTGTTTTTGGGCCTAATTGTGTACTGATCTTGCCATGCTTGGTGAGTATGATCATCAATAGCTTGAATGTCCTCATGGGGAAGACAAGTGAATTCCTTCTGTACTTTATTTTCAAAGAGGTTTAACTAATATTTTAAGTCTTTTAGAATCTTTTCCCATGTTTTATTATGATTGTGGCTGCCTATGTACTAATTTACTACTGCAAGTTTAAAATCTTCAAACCTCATTAGCTTCATCCACTCTTCCGTGGACACAGACCTCCTAGTTGTTGTTTGCCACAGGCTTGAAATATAGGTTTTTCTTCTAATTGTAATGGAACCACCTATGGCTAAGCAGTACACCTCTCTATGAAACCAGAATACGCATCTTTTATGAAATAATTCCTGAACTAAATGATTTCTAGGGTGAGCTAACCTCTCCTAAACGGTCTCTCATTCAATGTAAGAAGCTATCTTCTCTTTAAGAAAAGTTGGAACAATAATAGAAGTTTCATTACTTTGTTTAAGACACTCGGTTGTGTCTTCCTCCACCATTTTTAGTTGTTGTTCTTGGATGACCCCTTTCATCTTCCTTTTTCCCTTATCATGCCACATTTTTGCATTTAGACTGAACTTCTCAAAGTTTAGCATCTTTATCCTGGCGAAGGTTGATGATGAAGCAGGTGGAGGAGTAGTGGAAGTCGAGGCCATGGCGTGTGTCGTGGAAGAAGATGAATAGTCTCAACAGGTCGTGAAACAAGGGCTAATGGGTAAACACCTTTAACCACGAAATAAGTTTGTGGATAAGCTTCAAATGGCAAAATTTTCAGGAAATTACTGTTACATTTATTTTAATCATATTAATACTTGAATATTGCACATTTACTTCATGAATATTAGATACATTGAGTTGACACTCTCTTTTTGACTAAATGTACTATTTTTGTGCAATATGAACTTTAGAGAGCAATGAAGATTCCTATAGATGTCTTACAAGAGGTTTTGACTTATCTGCCAGCAAAAGAAATATGCAAATTAAGTTGTATAAGCAAGAGTGTTTGTGCATTCATTTCAGAGCATTACTTTTGTTCACGCCAAACATATAAAATGAGAAATACAATTAGTGGAGTGATTTTATATGATGCACTTCCAAGAAAATATGTTTATTATGGAATTGACTATGAGGCAGGAATTCCACCCACATCACTAGGATGTGATAGTGAATTAATTATTTACAGGTATTATGTAGAACATTTTTCTTACAGAACTGACATTGGGATAAAAAATCTTGCTACAAACATAGAACTGATACTCCCAAACCCAAACAGAGAGAAACATATATTACTGGATTCGGGTGCAGTTCTAACATTTAAGGGCACTGATAGAAGGTACATGCATAAATTATTTTGTGAACTAAAGATCTAGTTGGACTTTGGGCTAATTGGCAGTATCTGTTGGTTTATTATTTTGACAAACACCAATGGCAACCAGTTAGAGAAGTTTATTTTGGAGGAAGACCAACAAATAATAGAAATCATGTGATTATTGATGGTACCATTTACTTTGTAACTAGTTGTACACCTCAATACATTAATGAGCTCACAATCATTGTCATCAATATTGAAGATGAATCAGTGAAACTCTTACCTGTCCCACACCCTATGGGTGCAATGGCAATTTCATTCTATGACTTAGTTGAATTAGCTTTATTTGGAAGAACCAATGG